>JANTNU010000234.1:24533657-24546744 GCA_024752395.1 Erythroxylum havanense
GTATATTTTGCTTGTGCGAATCGATTTTGGTGCAAATGTTGGGATCGGGTCTGACGTTTCGGGTCGTCCGTTGGGGCGCAACCCGAGGGGCCGCCTCGAGATTCGGGTTACGGGGCCCGGGCCCAACAATAGTTATATCTTCTTTCATAATACTCTTTTTCTAATCTATATTCAATGACTAAAGTTTCTAAGAAAATAATTTCTGTTAATAATTGGTTACATAGTGTACAGTTATACATTAAAAAATTGTAACATTAATTGACAAATAGGATAACTATTCATGAATAATGAATTTTATAATGTTCTTGAAATTGTTTATAGAGTTGTTTTAATTCTAATTGTTCTTAATTATAGTTTTCTACATTTCAATTTAGGATTTCTTAAAATTTATGAAGCGTAATTTTAGAAGCATTTATTTGTTCTAAATAATTAAACTGTCGCTAAAAGTTTTAACAAGTTTTTTACTAAGTGCAATTTTTCGTTCAATATGTATTATTACTAGATGAATATTTCTATAGTTATCAAAAATAGGCATTCAGAAATACTAGAAAATATATTGGATAGAATTAACTAAATGATAAATTGAATTGAGTATTCAATGATTATGATGAAAAGATAAAAGCACAATTGAACATACTTGTTTTGCTCTTTTTCTCTTGAATACCAATTCTTAGGTTTAAAGCGAGATTGTAAAAGTCTAGACAGGAATATTATAACTGAGTGTTTATTTTTTCATATATAGTTATGCTCGGAGTTTACATTATACGGAAAAGGGCGTTGCATACATCCAAATCCTGAAAAGCAAAAGTAAAAACTACAAGAAAAGTAGATTTTAGGGAATCTACTTTTGACTGTTTAGGTGGCTGACAGATAGCCTTTATATTTTTACATAATTGAAGATAATGGTTGACAAGTGACCTACATTATTGAAAACTTTTGAAGATTTTATTTCTTGATGATGATATCTAATGACGAGTTATCTTTATCTTTTCCTTCATTTGATGACGAAGGACATTTTTGACATTGATGTTGTGGATATTGATGCAATTGTTGATAGAGAGCTTGTTTCCACTGTTATGATAATTCACTAAATACTCCAAATAAAGCTGAGAAAGATGCTTCAAGTTGTTTTATTAGCTGGAATGATTCAGTAGAGATAAGTGATTATGCTGAGGTCATCAACATATTTTCTCCTCTATAGTTTAATTTGATTAAAGATTCGGGATGATCTTTAGGCATTGTTGGTAAACTCCTTTGATGTAATGTAGATTGAATTGATTAATCAGATCCCAATCAAAATTATACTTAGGAGGGTCATCTATGGGTGGATACAGGCCGTTGCTAATTCCAATTTGTACATATGCTATTCGTGATAGTTGTCCTTCGGTTTCCTTGAGAATACTTGCTTTTTTGAAGATAGGATAGCTACTAAAAACCTTGATAAAATTTCTCTTTCCATAGCAAATCTTTCCTTATAGTTAACAAATCCTGTTGGAAATTCAGAAAGCATGTTTAAATTGGTTAAATAAGTAGTGTCTACTAACCCACTTTAGAAAAAGAGGTAAGTAATGAATGCATTAGCTTCTAGAAATATAATAAACTTTGGTCCATATCGTCCACAGTTTTGGGGATAATGTTGGAATATTTTTGGATTTTCTTTCCATTCATTAAGTGCTTGAAAGTAATTATAGAAGAATTCAGAAGTATTCTTTTTCATTTCTTCCTTGAGAGCTTTGGTAAGAATGACATTTATTTTTTCCATATTGATAGGTTTTCCTAAGGTCTTCATTTTGGAGTATGATGGTTGTTTTTCTAAGGCTTGTTCATAATGGGGTCTTAATAATGGTTCTTTGAATTCAACCAAGGTTTTTTCTACTTCAGTGTAATTTGTATGGGTTCGATGAATACTTGAGGATTTACCGGTAATATGGATAGAAGCCTTATATCATTCACCATATATTCCAGCCATGGGTCCATTAAATATGACATAAACTTTGGATTCTTTGAAATCTTATTTTTTCTAAAAGATAGGTGTAGCTGGGTTTGATAATGAACTGGTAGTTTGAATAGTATGTTCGAGAATGTTAGGTAAAGCTATTTGGGTAATTTGTTAACGAGTAACTAGTTGGATGGTTGGTCGTGCACTAGGTGGTTGATCAATAGATAATTGTTGTTTTTTAAGGAGGATAATTGTTGCTCTCAACTAATTAATTTCTTTAGTTACACTTCCCACCTGTTGCTGAAGGTCTAATCATTCAGTTTCCTTCTTATTAAGTGAATCCTTCAAGTTGAGAATAACTATTTCCATTCTCTGGTCAACATATATGCAAGACTGTTAATAGAAGATTTTATATAATGTATTTGAAAATTATATTGATTTAATTCTAATTGCCATCTGATTAAGCATCCTTGATTGTAATTTATTTTAATATTATATTTAATAAATCCACATAAATACTTAGAATATGTCTGAATTTGAAATTCGACAGGTAATAAATCAACTTTCCATTTTCGTTATGTTTTAATACATGCAATTGTTTCATTTTCATGAAGAGGATATTTCCTTTGAGTGGGATTAAAATTCTTATTAATCTATTTACATAAGAGATAATTCTTTGATTTAGGTGGTTGTGCTAGAAGACAGCCAACTCATGTATCCATAATTGCATCAATTTGTACTAGTAGTATATCTTTAGCATTATAATTATATAATGTTGGTAAGTTCTTGCCAAGATTTTTTTACTAGACCTACCGTTGCAGTGTCTTTTTTTGTTCATATCCATTGGGTTTTTGTACTACATTTAAGTAGTAACTTTTTTCAATCTTTAGCTAAATTTTTAAGAAACCTTGATAAGAGATATAGTTTAATAATCCAAGGAAAATTTGAGCTTCAGTTATATTTTTATTGTGTTAGAAAAGTGTTGTATTTTTTCAAGGATGTTAAGTTGTAATTTTAATAATCAGTTAAGAAATTCTATACCTAAATATTCAATATTTATTGTGCTAGTTTAATTTTCTTTTTGTTTAAAATTAGGCCTTTATGTTGACATCTAGTGAGAAATTTTTTTACCTTTTTTAAAATGATCTTCCTTCTCTTTATTTGAAAATATAATAATATCATCAATATAGACTAATGTAAATTCTTATAATCCTTCAAAATTATTAACCATAAATCTTTAATAAATATTAGGGGCTTGTTTTAATCCAAAAAATAATACATTTCATTGGCAATATTTTTGTGGTAGGCAGGTAAAGGTTGCTAATGGTTTTGTATTTTTATATAGTCTTAATTGGTAATAAAAGATTTTGCTTCGAGTCTACTGAATCAATGATGTCCTTTTAATTTAATAATAATATATTATTTTCTAGGTAATTTACATGCATCACCTATGGTAGCTTTATTTAATTCTTTATAATTGGTTACCATTTTTCTCTTGCCACAATTTTGTTTGGAATGATTATTTGCATAAAAGGCTGGGGTTGAGTGTTTACTTATACTTGGTGTTATTAATTGTTTTTGTAATAATTCTGAACATGCATTAATAAATTTTTGTACATCTTATTGTGCATATGAAATGTTATTTTTAATATTAATTTCGTGTGTAAGATTTTAAGTTTTATTTCAACCAATTGATTATTACTAGTTTTTTTTTTCACCACAAATTTGTTCTATTAAAATGACAAGGGAGCATATGGAAACGATCGTAGCATATGATTTCCTGTGACAATAATGATGATGATGATGATGATGTGTTCGATGATCATGAATTCTCCTTATTTTACCTTTTCTTCCTATCTATATTAATTACTATAAACCATATTTTATTTAAAATGATTGAATAAGGGTCGGTGAATTAGTTCAACTAATCCTCCCACTCATATTTGGATTATCTTTTCTCGTCCCCAATCATAACCGTGATAGAAAAGCATGATGATCATGATCGAGATCGTGGTGATAAGAAATAAAACATGATGTATTTTAAATGATGGGGTTAAGAGTTAGAAACGACAGAGAAAAATGGGATTAGTTAAAGACTAATATTTAAGAAGAAAATAACACCATGATGGCCAGGATGATAGAGATAATATGAGTGGGGTCTGAACTGAACTCTTCTATACATCTTGCATGGCAGAGAAAGCTCAAAGCTGTGACACACGAGAGCGATAAAAGCGAGAGGGAGAAAGAGGGAAAAAAGGGTCTTGGTCATTTCTCTCGACCCAAGGACCCAGATGTAGAGTCAACAGAGTCTGCAACTTTATTACTTTCTTTGTCCTTTTCACCTTCCATCTCTGTCCTCCGCCTCTTTTTATCTCTTTCAATCTCAACCCATTCATCTCTATAATCACCTACAACAAGTCCGCTAACCTCTCCTTTCACTTCTCTCTTCTCAAAGTGTTGTTTAAAGTTGAGTGCTAAGTCTTTTGGAGGTCGATTGTGTATATGCGAAGCAATAGACATGGAAGCTCATACCCTTTGAGGGGAATGTTGTCTGGCTCGAGGTCACTAACTAAGGTTTTTTTTATAATCTTTTATCAGAGATTATCTGACAGATCCAGAATGAAATTACTTCACTGGGACTTATGTTTAGTGACGTCGGACCAGGCTTCATTCCCCTCAATTGTTGCTTTCCCTTTAACTTATCTATTTAAGCATGAGTTGTGCCTCACTACTCCAAGGTTAGATGTTTTCCAGGATCTTTTTGATAATTTCTTTGATTGTGGATGACTTCTTAAAAGCCGCGTTTGGTCATTAATGGAAGTTTTAGGACCGTTGGACATGAGGAGATTGGTGTAATGATGAAAGACTTTTTTGACTGCTTTTTCCCTTTTTTTTCCCCGACCTGAGAGGGAAAGAATCATCATTACTCCATTTTTTGTCCCTGATTTTTAGGGATCGGAGGCTTATGTTTCTTTCTAGTTCAGTTTCATCATTGGGTTAGATACTTCTCATTATAGCTTCTCAATATTCTTCTCTGTCCTTTTGTGACCATTCTGTTCTGCACCGCACAACAATTGCTTCTTCTTCTTCTTTTTTTTTTTTTAATATCTCACTTTCTACGACACTAGGGTTTCATGCATTGTTATTCAGATTTTCATATAAGCATGTCTCGATGCCCGACAGTTGATGAACACTTGCAAATTAATATTTTGTCTTGTTACGTCCAAGAAGCTTAATGCTGATATCAGCCATAGTTCTGTGATATATCTCTTGCTTAGTGCATGCTCTCTTCTGTTCTGGATAGTGGTTGATTGTTGGAGCTGTTCAATCCTCTCCTTTTATGTTTATTTATTTGCTTTTCTCCTTTTTCATTCATGGCTGCCACTTTTTTGAACTCATAAAACCATTCAAAGAATTTTGGTGTTATAACTCAACACCGATTGCCTATGAGGTGTTAGTTTATGATTACAACTTCAGGTTTCGAGGTTCTATTTTTCTGGTAAGGTATTGACCTCTTTCCGTGTTACAACTACCACGTCCTAACCATTCATTGAAGCGTAGACGCTGTTATTAGCATTTCAGAAGCGATCGAATGTCTTGCAGTTCACATAGCTCCTTTTGGTGAAAGAACAATATTTCAATCACACGGAAGCTGGCGGGAACAGGTCCCAGTGCTGATCTAAAATGGTCAAAGTATGTAAAAGTGATCCACCAGTATCTTAGTGGGAATCCACTAGTATCGCATTTTCATCTACTAAGCGACATGGACGCCCTCAGTTTTTAGTTTTCACAATTCGTTCCATTTTGGAGAGGAGAGAATGATATGAAGAACGGGAACTTTGTTTCTGCCTGGGCAGGTCGTGTTATGCATTGTGAGACGCAGAAGAAGTTGCATGTTTAAACATTTTTGCCTCTGTGCATGTCGTCTTATGCGTTGTGAGTCGCAGGAGAAGTTGCAGGTTCAAACATCTTTGCCTCTGTATGCTTCCCAAAAGGTTCAATCCCTTGGTACCCTAATACTTGTTAGGAAGTTTACTGACTTATATTGCATCACAAACACTCGTCTTCTCTTTTCATTTTGTAAGGTATGCGACTGTTTATATTTGGAATTTATAATTCAGGGCAAGAACGAAACAAAATGACAGTAATTCCATTTGCCACTTACGCCTCTTCTCCGATCGGAAACTTGTTTCTGTCGAGTGATGAAGAAGCTTTTGGCACTTTTTCTGTCCGTAGGTTTTCTAAAAGTTGAGAGATCTCGTGAACTCTTTGTTTATCTAAAATTTTAGCATTCTGATTGGAAATTCACAGAATTGAATGGACTTTATATGACAGCCAACACAAGACAACCAAATGTAGGTGGTCAGTAGTTTTCTTGATTAGTGAAGTTTTCAGCAGAAATAATCACTAGAGCAAGGACGGTCTTTCAAGGGAAATTAAATTAGGGAACAGAACAGAGACCGTAAGGAAATTAAGAAAGAGGAAGGAAAGCGAAGAGAGGATTTAAAAGGTGAAAGATAGAAAAAAAAGGGGTCGCCCAAGAGTACATAGAAAAGTTTTTTTTTTTTTTCTTTCTTTCTGAATATGGCTGCTTTATGTTGTGGTTATTGCCTTCCTCTCCATCTGTTTTCAATCTCTGAATCTGAACCATATGCACCACTGAATGCCTTTAATGGCCTCTCTCTCACACACACACCCTCCTCTTATTACTATTTATGATATGGTATAGTCAACATCAGCATTGACGCCATGGATTCCTCTTTATCCTGACTGTAATAAATGCGGATATATAATCATGTATCTATTATTTGCCAGTACTGTTATATAATGTTAACCTTGTTAATTATCGGTATTTTGTGTTCCATCAACTATCAAGAATCCAGTAAGGATATGCCAGCTTAAGCGGTGGAGACTGCTCTTGACCCCAACGGTGAATTCCCGACAAC
The DNA here is from genome assembly GCA_024752395.1 of Erythroxylum havanense. Lineage (NCBI taxonomy): Eukaryota > Viridiplantae > Streptophyta > Magnoliopsida > Malpighiales > Erythroxylaceae > Erythroxylum > Erythroxylum havanense. Next base: position 24,540,543 of record JANTNU010000234.1, read on the forward strand.
TCTGATACTTCATAGTCGGGTAACTCCTAAGAAGATGGCTTCTTACACATCAAATCCTCTATAGTAGATGAAGTTTCCTTTTGTTCAACAACTTCGTATATGCAATCCAATATTTTCCATTAGTAAAAAGGGACGCAAGATACCATATATTTGGGGCGAGCCATTTGAAAATCAATGTAATTCATTAAAAACAGTCACATTCAATGCCTTTTGATGCAGATAGTCTGATCTCTATTCCTACAATTGAGTTTTGCTAATACATATGCGATGTCTTTTTGCTTTGCGTTGCCCTGAATCTACCTATAGCCTCGCACACTCGACTAGCAATAACCACTGACCAAGTCACGTAATTGCAATTAACGTTTTCCGATAATCTATTGCAATCAAGGATAAAAACGCCTTGTATCCCCAGTTGTAGCCGCATCCATTCTCAATTTCAGTGTACCGATGGATATCCTTTTCTCCATTATCTTCAAGCTCTATAGTTGACTGCATAACAATTATTCCAGCTAAAAATAACCCATTAGGAAGTTTTCGCTCTCTGACTTCTCCCTAACAAGTTTAACTTTTTACTCCTCTCATGACCTTTCCAAATTTCCGATTGTGGTTAATTCTTAGGGTGGCTCTTTTTCCCGTGTCTCCCGCTTCTGAACTCCCCCTAATAGGGAAGTTCCTGACTACTGATCCCACCTCCGACGAGTACACTTCAAAGAAGGTTTTCAATCCTTCCTCTCCTTCTGCCTCTTCTCATCTTTTAAGCTTCCTCCTCTTTTGGGAGTTCAGTTCCTTCTCTTAGAAATTAGTTTGTAATATAAGTAGTCAAAATCAAACTTGGAAATGAAACGTTACTTTATTTTTAAGAGTTGTAATTTGTCGTGAACAGATGTGACTATTCTGAAGTGTTGTTTCTTTTCCAAGAGTTGTAACTTGTCATAAATAGATGTGGCTATTTGTTTTCTTTCCAAGAGTTGTGACTTATTGTGACCAGATATGATTGTTCTAAAAACTCTATATAAACTAAGTGGGGGATTGTTGGAAATTAGTTTGTGATATAAGTAGTTAAAGTCAAACTTGAAAATGAGAAGTTGCTTCCTTTCTAAGAGTTGTAACTTGTCGTGAATAGGCGTAACTGTTTTAAAGGATTATTTCATTTCCAAGAGTTTTGACTTGTCATAAACAGGTGTGATTGTTCTGAAGGATTGTTTTCTTTCTAAAAGTTGTGATTTTTCACGAACAGACATGACTGTTATAAAACTCTATATATGCACGAGTTTTAGTCAAGATTAAAAAGTTTTGAACAATTCTACCACACAATCTTTGCATTCATAATTCTTAAAGAACATTCATACTCTTGCAACATGAATGTTTTTGTATTCTTTGTTTCCTAGAAGTAATTTGCCTTTAACCTGGTTTGCAAGTATAGTGGGGGCAAAGAACACTTTAAAAAAAGTGTTCAACACGTCTAAGACACTTTAAACTTTGTGTTTTAATCTCAAGTTCTCTTAATTTTTTGCAACACCATTTAATTTATTGCTTATCCTTTGTTTTGTGGATTTCCAACCCCCATTCTATTACAATTTTGAAGTGTTATTTGTTGTTGTCATGGAGTGCACTCAAGAATCCGCTCTTAAAGTGATGAACTAATGCTTTGTGAAGTTAGATCGCCTTGATGGAACCGGCACCAACTTCAATCATTGAAAGGACAAGATGTAGCACCCCATTTACAAATACAATACACTTGAGTCATTTCGGAATACCAATTTATACAAAAAGTTGTGGAATATACAATTCAATACAAAATAGAGAAATGCAATGCAGGCACGAACTGATCCCGATCTCTATCCTTCACTTGAATGTTGTAGGTATACTCTCGTTGGCCTAATGGGGTATTCTTTTGATCCTGAAAAGTAATTGCAAATTTTGGATGAGTTTTGCGAACTCAATAAGTGACCATCATCGAAGGCGCACCCAATCATATAACACATAATTCACAATATTTCATATCCAATACAATTTAATCATTCATATTATGCATATGCAGTACACATGAGACTCACTTTTCATTTGTTACTTTGTTGTGACCGAGTGATAACTGTACCATATAGGGCTCATTAATAATTGTCCCATATAGGGCTCATTGATAACTGTCTCATATAGGGCTCATTAAATATTGAACCTGAGGCTCTAATTCACTTTTGAGCTTGAAGCTCGTTCTCACTCGTTAAACTTTAAGCTTTGATCGGTGGATACTTTGATCACAACAGTCATTATGTTTCATGCGTTCATGAAATGAAATGCATCACTCATATTTGAATGCTCTTATTCAATCATATTGGCTTATTATCGAACCGTAGTCCGACATTCAACATATAATTAAAAATTTACACTTTCACTTACATGCAATTACACATTCAGAAAACACTTAGGAATCATTTCAATGCACTTAATTCATCCAATTCACATTCAAGTAACACTTTAATGTCCAAGTTAACCATCACAATCATCAGACCTTCTATCCGGAAACCAACATAATCAATCACATTTATAAAATCATTCAATAGTCAATTAATACAAGAATTCAAATAACAAACAATGAAGTGAGACCATCCTGGTTTACTCACAGTACGTTCCAAAAAATAGTATTTGCTTCCAAATTCTAGATACGCCTATATGCAGATGTTTAACCTGCACGACACAATTTATGCAATACACAATTCACACCCGTTACAAAACTCATTTATGCCCAAATAATTATATGGGCTATGTACAATGCATGCGTAATGACAATCCCGAGTATATGTTCTAGAGCACATTTTATGCTCATTCCTATTTCATAATTCATATGTATCTAATTGAACTTAGATTTATACTTCATTTGTACATGATCTTTCTAGATTCTCCTTTCAATTTTTACCCTTTGCTTATGTCTAGCTTATTTATAAGCTTACATCTCAAGAACACTTGGTTATTTTATATCATAACTCAATTTCTTGTCATCTCTTTTCTAACCTCATATGATCTCATAATATCCAAATTCTCATCCAATAGGAATCCAATTGAAAACCCCACAATGTAAAATAACAAAAATTGGTTCTAGAATACTTAAACCTAAGCATTTTTCTAAACTCCATGAACTAGAATCTTTTCAAAAATTTAAAAGATTCAAAATGCTCTTACCTTGATTCTTCACCAAATGAAGAGATCTTTAGCTCAAATGGAAGCTTTTTTCTTCCTCTTATTTTTTCTCTTCTTAAACAACTTTAAAATCTTTCTTGAAGACTGAGAAGAATTAAACCCTAGCTCAACTCTCTTCTTTTCTCTCAAACCACCAAACTCTTTTTCTCTTTCTTACTCATTTTCGTTATTCTCTTCTGCTTCTTTCCATTCATGTTTTTCTTCTTCATTTATAAACAGGACAATACTTCTTTTTCCAATTATGTCCTTAATGATTGAGAATTGTCCCATTTGCTCTTTTCTTTATACCTTATGTCTTTTACACTTAAGTGTCTTGCCGAAAGCACCCTTGAATATTCTAACATAACACTTTATTCTAAAAGAATCTTCTCTATTATCTTACGTTTCCAATGACACCAAAATTATTTAATTTGGGTCAGTGATTCGAAAGATACACTTCAAACACTTTTGGATTGTTCTTGTCTAAATTAGTATACTATGAATACATTTTATTCAAAATTTAAACATCTTAAAAGCTGAATTAGATTTTAATTTCTTCATACCATTTGTAGCTCCATGTCTCTAGTTCACCACAATTCATAAATCATCTCATTTGGAGCTCTATCGATCCAGAAATCATCAAAATACTGAAGTATGTTCAGTAGAATAACGACAGTTCATAATATTTAAGAATATACACACTGTACCAGTCCCACTTTTTTCACTCAATCTCTCTCACGTCATTTAAGATGGCTACGATTTTTGGTGGAACTATAGAGCAATGTCTTATGGGGACAATGGTTTAAGAATCAAGTCATTTGAGTGTCTAGAGAAGAAGTTATGATCAAAAGAATCTAATCTGATTTTATCCTCAATCATATTGAACCTATCGTGGGACAATTAGTATAACATTCTCTAAAGATATCAGATTTAGGTTTTATTTAGATGGTTGGATAGAGGACTTCAAGAGATACTTGACATTTAGTCATTATGAGATTTTTATCTCGAGATTGATTTAACCAAAAATTATGAAATTTCATACTTAATTTCTTTTTTGGGACTAATTACAGATTTTTCTAAGCTGGAACTCAGGAGAAATAAATTACCAAAAGTTGCGCCAGATTCTAGATTTCCAAAATGACCTTTCGATGATGTTTCAATCATAACTTTAGACTTAGATGGTGGAATTCAATGATTTAAATCTTAGATTGAAGCTAACTCAAAGAAAAAGCTATTGCTAAAATTTGAACTTCTAAACCGTCACCATTTGGTTATTATACACTGTTGAAATTGACCCCTGATAAATTAACATCAGCGAGTTTCATTGTTTATCTCTAGATTAGGTCAGCCACCTCATCATTGTAAGGGATATAAAACGTGACTTTTGCCTCTAGGCTTAGTGTTAGCCTCCTTTGGGTAGTTATCTCATATCCTAGTTAAAGTCCTCTCAAATCCTAGCTAAAATCCTTCTTCTCTTCTTTTCTATTTTAGACACAAATTCCTTGGAGAATGGGTGGTAACCGAATTGTGCAAAGTATATGTGGCTAGCTTTTAGTTCAATTGTAAAGGGTAGTACCCTTCGAACCAATTTTAATTTATGAGGATTTAATCTTAATCGATTCTTGTGTTCGTGTGTTGCAAACATTTGTTTGAATTCTAGTCCTTTAATGGCTAATCTGAACTCGTAAATCTTAAAATCTGGAATTAAGGTTTATAAAGCATTTTTGGACATTATTTGATTAATTTGATGGTAGTAGTTGCTAGTTTAATTGATTTATAGCTAGGTTGTTGATAGTAATTGTCACACCTATCTTGAGAGAATTCAAAATTTGTCTTAAATTGATGTTAGTAGCTGTCAAGGTTTTCAAGGCAAGATCATTAAACCAACTAATGCAATGCTCGTACGCAACTTAGGTGGATTAATAGTTATAAACCCTGTGATTTTTTACAAAGATTTGTTTGCTTAGTAGTTAAGAAGCATAAAATCAGTAAGTTGGTGATCCTTGATTCTGCACACATTGTACACAAGCAATTCCTAGAGTCTGATGAATGAATTAATTAGTTTATTTGGTGAAATCCTTTGCAATTGAAGTTTCCACAATTCTGTTTTTATTCTAATATTTCAATTCTGATTTCTTTCGAAATTTGATTTAGCACTTGTTTAATTTCATGTTTTTTAAATTCTGAATTGTCAAGATCAACTCCACTACCCCTACCCCTACCCCCAGCCCCCACCCCCAATTTACTTATTTTCATGCATTTTTTTGAGTCTAGTTTAGTTGAATTCGTTGAGTCTTGTTTGCATCAAATCTGATTCTATTTGTTGGGCCCCGATTCGCATGAAGCATGTTTAAATTATGTTGAGGTATGTTTAATTTATTTTGCGATTTTAGTTTGAGAATTTTAATTTGGTTGGAATAAATTGAGGATTTTATTGTGTAGGTTATGATTATTAAATGAAGGGATTTAGTGAAATTCGATTTGTTGAGAAATTTTTATTTTGTGATGCATGGTTAGTAGTAAAAAGAATTATATGAATTGAGGGTTTTACGAATTTAGGTGATTGAGATTGTGTGGATTTAGTTCAATTAGAGCTTTAATAAATTGTTGATAATGAGGAAGATGTAAATGTTTTTAAGGCTTAAGGTAATCAAGTGGGCTTTTAGCCTTTGATATAGCTTTAAAATAAAGAGTAAAGGAAGTAAATGAGCTAAGGTCCATTTAAATAGTTATTAAATGAGCAAGATGGAGTCTTGGGCTTAAGTTATTAAGTTAAAGTGTTAGGTTAAGAATTAGGGCTTTAAAGGAAAGAAACCAAATGGGCTAGGGTTTTTAAGGTGGATTAAATGAAAAAGAAAGGAAGCATTTGGGCTTTTAAGTGGGAGCCCACGAAAATTCAAATGGGAAGGAGGGAAATGAAAATTTGGGAAAGGTTATAAGGAGGGAAACTACTTGGGCTTGAAGACTTGGGCTTAGAGTTTAAGTTAAAGGGTGAGGATAATGTAAGGAAGCTTGGAATTTTTTTTAA
>JANTNU010000234.1:24585628-24598091 GCA_024752395.1 Erythroxylum havanense
CTGAAATTATTTCTAGATATTTTATTATTATCAAAACATAAAGGGATTTAATTTGTCAACCACCATTGGTCCAACATTCTTTTCATTTGATTTGTCATCTTTTTCTTTATCTCATTTATATATAAAATCTTCTCTTATATGCATTTCTAACTTTCTCCTTACTACACATCATTCATCTCTTATAAAGTCATTTATGACTATTTCATTCCCTTTTTATTCTTTCCTCATTTCTATCTCATTTTCCTATTGTCATTTATTTGTCTTACATATATATATTCGCAATCCATTCAGAGTTATAGATGCATATTCATCCTGAAATTCCGATCTCAATTTCCACCAATATTTTCTCACGGAGGATCATAGCTCTTATCACATTAATCAACAACTAGTTCATCTTCTTGAGATATATACATATATATGCTTGTATACTTTAATCTCATCATTTTTGCTTATATCCCTATTTTCCTTAAACAATCCATAACTGTGTATTCATGTCTATATCACATTTGAGGACATACATCCAAAATACAATATTGACATCATATTCAATAATACATCCACCAATACCAAAGTAGTGAATCTCTATCTATCTTATTGAACCATATACTATTTCTCCTTTCTAAATATTCACAAACTTTATTTTTCTCACATTTTGACAGATTATCATTCTCTTAACTATTTTTATCCGCTCAAACTCTCAACAAATGCTCATGCATGTGACTCATATGAATGCAGCTCAGATTGGGGATCAGTTACTACTGCGTGCTAAGACATATCTAAATGCATGTAACTTGACACATATTTCAAAAAAGTCTATGTAAGATAGTAATTCTGGGCTCTGATACCATATTGTAGAACCCTACCCTCTCAAGACATGTACTCGACATCCTGAGTGATATTCGAGTCCGTGTTCCGCAAGGATGTCATGTTAGAATCGTCAACCACTCAAAAACTCAGTACATTTTTTTATCACAAGCATATGTAGAAATCATTAATCAAATCGGGCCCACTTTATTTGTAAACTTTTTCTGTTGGGACCCGATCTCGGAAACCGGATCCCAACCGGAAAACAAAGACAGAAAACAAAAAATGAAATACTAAATCAAACGAACAGATCGGCAAATCGGAGAACAAAATGCGGAAACAAACGAAAGCGGAAACATAATCAGAAACAGAAGGAAATCAAAACAAATCGAAACGAAAACATAAATCGGATTGCTTGGAAACTAAAGCCAACAAATCGAAAGCGAAACAAATCGCACAAATTGAGCGTGGATCCGAAATCTGAAAACGTGTGTATCATATAAAAACTATCGCGTTGGAAACCATACGACAATCGGTCTAATTCAATCAAAAATTGGTATAATTTTTTTATAATATTTATTCCTTTTCATCATTATTCAAATCAAAACCATACAAAGCAATCTTATTTCCCTTTTTTTTTTGAAATTCATCCATTTCACTCTCAAATTCCTTTGCCATAATTTTCTTTTCCATAACCTCAATTTACTTGATTTCTCTAAATCAAGTATATCTTAATCTCATCTTTAAAACCCTTATTATCATTTTTCTTTGCCATAAAGACAATCACACATATCTCATTTACAAATAAATATATCCCATAAATCATCAATTAACCAAAATCTTATTTGTCCACCAACAAAAATCAGGCAGCATAACGGCTGTATTTTTAAGAAATCCAAAATCTGCAAAAAGATTTAAACACACTTCTAATAATCCAAATCAAAACACGCAATCCCTCAAACATCTTGTCCGGAATCCCATCATATACAAACACAATCCTATACCTAAAGCACTTCATTAATCTCAATCACAAGTCAGTATCCTCGGACCTCCCTTCCGGAACCCATATAATAATCACATTCATATCTTAATCACATTCACCTTCATATATACTAACTAAAATTTACTTACATAATCCAATTCCATAATCATAAATAACTCAACTTCCATACATAAATTCATAATTCATATACATATCCATACTTCAATTTCATACTCCAATAACAAAACAAAAGTGGCATTTTCAAGCCACATTACAAAACTAAATACTAAAATCCAAAATAACCCTATTACAAAAACATGCAAAACTGATGTTTTGACCGTCTTCCATCTAATCTCCTGCTCGAAAACCTGGAGATGGGGATGAAAGGCGGGGTGAGCTGAAATAGCTCGTGGATAACATATTTATAAATTTAAAAATAAGCAAAAATCATTTCTCAAAACAATTGCCATTTTCAAGAAAACTTATTTCTTAAAACTTTCTACATTTTCAAATCATTTATACTCAATTTTCAAAAATTTCTCGATTCAAAACTCAATTTCTCATTCCTTCAAAATTCTCAAAATTTTCCCAATCATGCATAATTTCAAAAACATGAATCCATCACATTATCAAGGCATCACAAATATTGAAAAAAATCAAAAAGCACATAACATATCAAACGGTTTGGGTCGGTCCAAAATAGAATGTACTGCACATTCTCGCATAACGGTTCTGTGTAGCCGTGAACAAAACGTACTACACTTTTCAACATAACGGTCCAGTGTAGCCGTGAATTTATGGGAGTCCGAAATCGGAGCTCCAGTGCCACTAACGGGCAGGCGGGAGAATCTTTTAAAACAGACAAGTGCACTTGTCCCTCTTATGGGACCTGACCAAACCCACATAACACATAATTCGAAATCGAAAATTCGGATTGCTCGAAGGCGTAATTCGAAAACTTGATTCTCATATTATGACATATCACACAAATTGACGATCACAATTTCACATATCAAAGTCTTAATTCATCCAAACACAAGAAATGCAAAAATCATAGCTATTTATTAAAATCATAATTCAAACACATACCAATTCACAATGCACATTCATCATCAAAAAAAACTCTGGTCCTTTTTTCTTTCCTCCGACAACCCAACTTCTCCAATTCATAACTCCTTACTCAGAACTCCAAATTGAACAAACTTGGTATCAATGAAAAACTAAAAGAAAACTCTACAACTTCTATATAGAGCTTAAGAACTAGATATGCCTCTAAAGGAGTCAAAAACTAATTCAAAGTTACTGCCCAACTTGAAAATGTCTTACCCAATGCCAGAAGTTTAAAAATCATATCTCTTAACACAATAGCCTAACAATGTCCCATTTTACCTCAATGGAAAGATAAAAAGATGATTTACAAATTTCCTGAAGGAAGTGAAAATCAATTTAGTCATTAAAAGAGGTAAAAAGTCACTCAAAGGTACTGCTCATATAATAACCAATGAAACAGTAAAGTTGACCAAATGAACAATAACTGTATCCTTCCAACCCTCATAACTTCTTACTCCAAATCCCTAAAATTGGATATTATACCTCAATGGAAAGATAAAAAGATGATTTACAACTTTCATGAAGGGTGTAAAAGTCAATTCAGTCATTAAAAGAGGTAAAAAGTCACTCACATGTACTGCTCATATAATAACCAATGAAACAGTAAAATTGACCAAATGAACAATAACTGAAATTTTCCCAACCTCATAACTTTTTATTTCTAACTCCAAAAATTGCACATGATACATCAATGGAAAGAGTAAAAGACAATATACAACTTTTATCAAGAATGTAAAAATCAAAACAGGCTCTAAGGAGGTGAAAAACCCTTCCAAAGATACTGTACAAACATAACCCTTATCAACAGTAACTGAAATCTTTCAAACCGTATAACTTTTTCTTCCTAAGTCCAAAAGTGACAAATTATATACCATTGGAAAGCTCCAAACATGTTATACAATTTTCAAGAAGACCTCCCATTCCAATTCAAACATTAAGAGGGTCAAAAATACAAGCAAAGTTTCTGTCAAATTTTTACAAAAATTTGACAGCACCTCCCCTAAAAGTCAACTAGCCAAAAACTTCAGTCTTTCAAATCAAACTCAAGTACTTGCACAAAAACCTCAATGTACACAATCTTCAATCTCCCAAATTATCAACCACATCCATGCAAACTCAACAATAACTCAAAATGGCAGCAAGCGCAATTCTCTTCTTTTTGTCAATTCCAAACATACAACAATATATTTTTAAAGCAATATACACAAGAAATGCAACACTTTAGCAAATTTCCAAATCATTCAAATACAATGTCTCACAATGTTACATATTAAAATCTCAATCAATCACATATAAAGAATTCAAACAATTATTTCCATTTTATCAAAACATCAAAAACCATTGAAAGTAACAATTGAATCACTCATTTAAAATGTCCGAAACAATTGTAGTAGTTTTCTAATCATTCCAAAGTCAACGAATTTTATCAATCGAAAATCATAATTTTCATACATGAACATAAATAAATATTTATGAACATTTTCTTCTTGATTTTTCAAAAACACAATAGTAGCTTATAATTCAAAATATAAATACATTACCCACTTCAAATCCATGGTAGAACTTTGTCCCTCGCTTCAATTCTCCAAAGCCTTTCTTCTTTCCTCCAATTAAAAATTCCCTAAACCAAAGTCACCCAAATTCAACATCATAAAAAGCATAATTACTCAAATTGAGCTTAGAAAACACAAATCTCTCATATATTCAAGCTATCTAAATAAAAAACTTCCAAATCCCCAAATCACAAAAATTGGACGTAAACCCTAATTCACAATTATCCAAAATTGAACCAATCAAAACATGTAATCTTCAAAATTGAGCTTAGAATTAACAAACCCATACCAATTCCAAGGCATCTAAACCAATAAACTTCCAAAATTCACAAATCGAAATTTCAAGTCTTACCTCATCTTTCCTCATTTTCGAATTTTTATTGTCTCATTAGGGAGCTTTTACCTTCTTCCTCACTTTTTCCCTTGAAAAGCTTCAAAAACTCCTTAAAATCTCATAAAAATCGAAAGCCCTCATATCTTTTCTTCTTCTTTCTCTCTTCCTCCCTCTCCATAGCAACACTATTTCTTTCTCTTCTTCTTTTCTTCCTTCTTTCCTTTTTCTTCTCATTTTCATGTCTCTCATTCTCTTTATACGGTATCCCACTTGCCATGTCATTAATGAATATAAAAATGACCATAATGCCCTTCCTTATAAGCCTAACAACTTATCTCTTTAAGTAAACTTCCAAAATTGCCCTTTAAAATCATTTTAAGTCATGTTTACTTTAGGACAATTTTCTAACCCTCCAATTGAAGGAATTTGCCGAAACTTTCTTCTATAGAAATGTTCCTTATTGTCTTAATTTCATAATGCCACCAAAATAATTTAATTTGGTGCACTACGTCAAAAGTTATCTCCAAATATTTCGGGTTATTCATATGCTGAAACATTTTCCAACACTTTATTTCCATCCAAAAATTGACATTTTTAAAGATAGAATTGAAACTAGATTTCTTCATAAAAATTGTAGCCCTATTTCTCTAGTTTAATCCAAATTAAGAATAACCTCATTTGGACTACTAGATCAGAAGTTATGGCCAAATTACTTTCAGATTTTTCTAATCCAAGACTGCACACTAATATGAACTTCCATTCAGAAATTGAACATCTTAAGGGCTAAAATGAATTTCAATTCCTTAATATAAATTGTATCCCCATGTCTTGATTATATTTTTCCTCTTGAATTGCTTCAATTGGATCACCACAGATTAAGAATTTCTCAAAAGATTGAACCATATTGACCGCACGTCATAACGCTAATCAAAATTAAAATAACTAGACTACTACTGTAGCAGTGACGAGTCTAGGTCGATCCCACAGAGAGTGTGTGTAAAGTTTAAGGAATGAAATTAATCAGTGTTTACACTAATGGGGGGATTTTGGATTTTTAAAGAAGAAAAAATAAAATAAAACTAACTAATAAAAACAAATTAAAGAAAACATGCAATAAAATGGAAAATGTGGAGAATTCGGTAGGGACCCGGTTCTTTGGTTCAATCTCGGCTTACACCCTAGCTAAGCATATTTTATTAATTTGTTGTTCTTTAACCTCTTCTAGGAATTATTAATCGTGGATTAAAAATTAAACCGAGTTTTCCCTTAGGTTTTGTTTAATCAAGATACGATCATTGATTAAACCTAATCACCTAACAACCTAGGATACGATCTCTAGATTTAATTAGGCAGTAGCATTATAAATTAGGAAAACTGATTAATCAAGGCAACAACCACACACGCTCGGATCATTTAGCCTAGGTCATATTATCCCTAATGATTACGAATCATTAGTCGCTACAAATGAATTTCAACATAAAAATTACGGATTACATCGAAATTCTAGCAATGGGTTTGAAATTAACGATTCAATGAACGCATTAAAATTATCAATTCACAATACCCGATGGATTCATACACAAATAACCAGATAATAACGAAAATCTGATTATCTATACAAAAAACCCAAATCGATTAAAATAGGATAACACAATCAATTCCTAATGAGAGAAAGAAACAACAAAATAATAAAAAAATACTTAACCCGAGCTATCGACGTCGATGTCACCTCCAAACCGGTGTCAAGATGTTTAGCCCTTCATGAGTCTTTTCCGGTAAAAATACTTCAGCCCCATTCTTTATCCCCAGCCGAAAATCTCTACTGTTCACTGCCCAACACTGCGCCTACCCAGCTCTTCATTAAACGCAGCTACCACTGCGCTAAACGCACGCAGCACTGCGTTAAACACAGCTAAGCCACTGCCATTGTATGCGTCTCTCTCTTCTCTTGATGACACTGTGCTCTCTTCACGCAAGCCCAGCAGTCTCCAGCTCCGCACTGCGCTTTATCCCTCCACTCTAGTTGATGTACTGTTGATTGATAAGACAATTAAACATTGCCTCCCTTTAAAACCCTTCACGCTATTTTTCTCCTATGCGTGTGTCTTTTGCCTTTTTGGCCTCCTTATGCGTTAGTTTTGTGCCTGCTCCTCAACGCCTACTGGCATTTGCGTTTTTGCCTCTGCGTCGTCGTTCCTGTGGCTCCCAAAAATGCTACATGGTTGCTTCCTAGTGTGCTGCCTCTCCTGCTTTCTAAAACGCACAGCATGTGCGTCGTTCACGCCCCCTTGCGCTACTATTGATGGATTAGACAATTTAAGTTTTCAAGTCCTTTAAAACCTCCTCTACTCACGCCTCTGCTCCACACTGCTTCTTAGGCTTGAAACGCAGACTACGTTTGCATTAAACGCATACGTTTTCTGCCTTCATTAAATGCAATTTGCACGCAAACGTGCCAGCCTTTTCTTCCTTGCTGTCCTGTGTTTTTTGCATATGGCACTGTCGTTTTTGCCTTTTTTTTCTACTGCTTGCTTTTAAAATTTTCTTCTTATAGCTTCATGAAATAGCTAAAATTAATCTTCAGAAAATAACCAAAATACAGTACTTTCAACTCACTTTAATTTTTTTGTTTCCAAATTATACCTAAAATCACATATAAATTAAGGTGAGTATCTTAAGCATTTTTATGTCAATAATTGCTAAGTATAAATGATTAAATATATCAATAATTAAACACCTATCACATATTCAAAAAATTACCTAAATCACTTTGATTAAATCAATCTCTTTCAATTTAATCTCAGAAAAATCATAATTTCCTATCATGATGTAGATAATTGTCTTAGGAATCCAACGCTTTAAAAACTAAATCAATCGGATGTCGGACGGAGAAATTATAAGCAAAAGATTGAAAAAGAGTCGGATTGGGAACGAAATAACAAAAATAGGAGTCAAAATGGCATACAAATAACCGAAATTTCCAAAATTCATAACTCTTGATCCCGAACTCCAAATTTGACAAATTTGGCATCAAAAGAAAGCGCAAAGGAATCTCTACAACTTCCATGAAGGAAGAAAAATCAATTTGTCATCTAAGGGAGTCAAAAATCTACTCAAAGTTTCTGTCCTAATCAACTCTTCCTAAACAACTTCCAAATTTCAGTCGATCATAACTCCTAGCCCCGATATAAAAAAATTGCATACTTTATGGCGATAAAAAGCTGGGAATATAAGCTATAACTTTCATGTAGATCATTTACTCCAATTCAGACTATATCAATATGACGATTTGTCTCAAAGCACAGCATACACAATCCTACACTTAGAGCATTTTCAAAACCAAAACAAAATACACTTAACTTCGAACGATCATAACTTTCACTCCCGATATCAAAAAATATCAAACTTTATGACGACAGAAAGCTCTCAACAGAAGCTACAAGTTCTATGAAGATCATTTTTCCAAATTCTGCCTAAATCAAAAAGTCAACTCTCTACTCCAAAAAGTCAAATTTTCTCTATTCTTCATATTCTAACACTTTCACTCTTTATTTCTTAATTTTCAACTTCAATTTAAATCAACTCATTCACTTAAACTGTCATAACCCATACAAATCTATTCAAATATCAAAGTCATCAAAACTAATCGATTCTTTTCTCATTAATTTTCTTAAAGCACAATTTCATCTATAACATAATACATATACAAAACCACTCATTTAATTTCATTTACCATTTTGAAATTTCACTAAAAGATTGGGGTCCAACATTTCTCCCCCTCATAAAAGAATTTCGTCCTCTAAATTCATACTTAGTCATCAAGTAATACATCCTCTTAATAATTGTCAAATTACTTTCTTATCTAATTTCTCATCACACGTATTCTTAATTTATTCACAATTATTCACCTCGTATATCTTATACCACTAATCTCATATTAAAATCACTATATCCACAACTCAATATTCTTTAACATTTTACACAAGTCAATGGTCCAATTCTTAATGACTCTTAATATGGACCAAAATCATCTTTCAAACCAATCCTTTGAATTTTATACGTATATCTTTATCAATTTATCTATCCTTCAAAATTTTCATCTCTAAAAAGCACAGTCAAATCAATTCATCCTAAATTCATCAAACAATTCTAATCTCAATTTCATTATTACAAACCTAAAATCAATCATAATTCTTAACCTTAATCAACCAATCACTACGGATCGGCAAATCAGAGAACAAAATGCGGAAACAAACGAAAGCGGAAACATAATCAGAAACAAAAGGAAATCGAAACGAAAACATAAATCGGATTGCTCGGAAACGAAAGCCAACAAATCGAAAGCGGAACAAATTGCACAAATCGAACATGGATCCGACATTCGAAAACGTGTATCGTATAAAAACTATCGCGTTGGAAACCATACGACAATCGGTCTAATTCAATCAAAAATCGGTATAATTTTTTTTCATAATATTTATTCCTTTCATCATTATTCAAATCAAAACCATACAAAGCAATCTTATTTCCCTTTTTTTTTAATTCATCCATTTTACTCTCAAATTCCTTTGCCATAATTTTCTTTTCCATAACCTCAATTTACTTGATTTCTCTAAATCAAGTATATCTTAATCTCATCTTTAAAACTCTTATTATCATTTTTATTTGCCATAAAGACAATCACACATATCTCATTCAAAAATAAATATATCCCATAAATCATCAAATAACCAAAATCTTATTTGTCCGCTAACAAAAATCGGGCAGCATAACGACTGTATTTTTAAGAAACCCAAAATCTGCAAAAGGATTTAAACACACTTCTAATAATCCAAATCAAAACACGCAATCCCACAAACCTCCTGTCCGGAATCCCATCATATACAAACACAATCCTATACCTAAAACACTTCATTAATCTTAATCACAAGTCAGCATCCTCGGACCTCCCATCCAGAACACATATAATAATCACATTCATATTTTAATCGCATTCACCTTCATATATACTAACTAAAATTTACTTACATAATCCAATTCCATAATCATACACAACTCAATTTTCGTACATAAATTCATAATTCATATACATATCCATACTTCAATTTCATACTCCAGTAGCAAAACAAAAGTGGCATTTTCAAGCCACGGTACAAAACCAAATACCAAAATCCAAAATAACCCTATTACAAAAACATGTAAAACTGATGTTTAGACCGTCTTCCATCCAATCTCCTGCTCGAAAATCTGGAGATGGGGATGAAAGGGGGGTGAGCTGAAATAGCTCATGGATAACATATTTATAAATTGAAAAATAAGCAAAAATCATTTATCAAAATAATTTCCATTTTCAAGAAAACTTATTTCTCAAAACTTTCTACATTTTGAAATCATTTATACTCAATTTTCAAAAGGAGGGGTGAGCTGAAATAGCTCGTGGATAACATATTTATAAATTGAAAAATAAGCAAAAATCATTTCTCAAAACAATTGTCATTTTCAAGAAAACTTATTTCTTAAAACTTTTTACATTTTCAAATCATTTATACTCAATTTTCAAAAGGAGGGGGGGGGTGAAATAGCTCGTGGATAACATATTTATAAATTGAAAAATAAGCAAAAATCATTTCTCAAAACAATTGCCATTTTCAAGAAAACTTATTTCTTAAAACTTTCTACATTTTCAAATCATTTATACTCAATTTTCAAAAATTTCTCGATTCAAAACTCAATTTTTCATTCCTTCAAAATTCTCAAATTTTCCCAAATCATGCACAATTTCAAAAACATGAATGCATCACTTTATCAAGGCATCACAAATATTGACAAAAATCAAAAAGCACATAACATATCAAACGGTTTGGGTCGGTCCAAAGCGGAACGTACTGCACATTGTCATATAATGGTTCTGTGCAACCGTGAACAAAACGTACTACACTTTTCAGCATAGCGGTCCAGTGTAGCCGTGAACTTATGGAAGTTCGAAATCGGAGCTCCAGTGCCACTAGCGGGCAGGCGGGAGAATCCTTTAAAACAGATAAGTACACTTGTCCCTCTTATGGGACCTGACCAAACCCACATAACACATAATTCGAACTCGAAAATTCGGATTGCTCGAAGGCATAATTCGAAAACTTGATTCTCATATTATGACATATCACACAAATTGACGATCACAATTTCACATATTGAAGTCTTAATTCATCCAAACACAAGAAATGTAAAAATCATAGCCATTTCTTAAAATCATAATTCAAACACATACCAATTCACAATGCACATTCATCATCAAAAAAAACTCTAGTCCTTTTTTTTCTTCCGACAACCCAACTTCCCCAAATCATAACTCCTTACTCAGAACTCCAAATTGAACAAACTTGGTATCAATGGAAAGCTAAAAGAAAACTATACAACTTCTATGTAGAGCTTAAGAACCAAATCTGCCTCTATAGGAGCCAAAAACTAATTCAAAGTTACAGCCCAACTTGAAAATGTATTACCTAATGCCAAAAATTTGAAAAATAATATCTCTTAACACAATAGCCTAACAATTTCCCATTTTACCTTAATGGAAAGATAAAAGATGATTTACAAATTTCCTGAAGGAAGCAAAAATCGATTCGGTCATTAAAAGAGATAAAAAGTCACTCAAAGGGGCTGCTCATATAATAACCAATGAAACAGTAAAATTGACCAAATAAACAATAATTGTATCCTTCCGATCCTCATAACTTCTTACTCCAAATCCCTAAAATTGCATACTATACCTCAATGGAAAGATAAAAAGATGATTTACAACTTTCATGAAGGGTGCAAAAGTCAATTCAGCAATTAAAAGAGGTAAAAAGTCACTCAAATGTACTGCTCATATAATAACCAATGAAACAGTAAAATTAACTAAATGAACAGTAACTGAAATTTTCCCAACCTCATAACGTTTTATTCCTAACTCCAAAAATCGCATATGATACATCAATGAAAAGAGTAAAAGACAATCTACAACTTTAATGAGAATGTAAAAATCAAAACAGGCTCTAAGGAGGTGAAAAATCCTTCCAAAGATACTGCACAAACATAACCCTTATCAACAGTAACTGAAATCTTTTAAACCTTATAACTTTTTCATCTTAAGTCCAAAAGTGACAAATTATATACCATTGGAAAGCTCTAAACATGTTCTACAATATTCAAGAAGACCTACCATTCCAATTCAAACTCTTAGAGGGTAAAAAATACCAGCAAAATTTCTGTCAAATTTTTACAAAAATTTGATAAAAATTTGACAACACCTCCCCTAAAAGTCAACTAGCCAAAAACTTCAATCTTTCAAATCAAACTCAAGTACCTGCACAAAAACCTTAATCTACACAATCTTCAATCTCCCAAACCATCAACCACATCCATACAAACTCAACAATAACTCAAAATGGCAGCAAGCGCAATTCTCTTGTTTTTGTCAATTCCAAACATACAACAATATATTTTTAAAGCAATATACACAAGAAATGCAACACTTTAGCAAATTTACAAATCATTCAAACACAATGTCTCACAATGTCATATATTAAAATCTCAATCAATCACACATAAAGAATACAAACACTTATTTCCATTTTATCAAAACATTCAAAACCATTGAAAGTGACAATTGAATCACTCATTTAAAATGTCCGAAACAAT
>JANTNU010000234.1:24636453-24651900 GCA_024752395.1 Erythroxylum havanense
ACGAGGGAGCCAGAGGAAGTTGGTAACCATAGCTAACCTATTATTAAACCAAAGAAAATATTTGAGTCGATGATCGTAGTTTCTGCATAATAATTAGGAATTTCCTGGCTAGTTGTCGTTATTTGAGTTAATCAATTTTATTTGTGTTCTTAGCTAGTCTAATCGTAGTTGTTATTTTATTTGATTTTCATTGCGTTAATCATTAATTTGTGGTCAGATTAATTAGTAGTTCCAGTAGAAAACTCCAAACCCCCCCCCATTTTAATTATTTTCATTCGTTCTTTGGCATTTAAATAGAATCAATTATTCCATTCTCTGTGGATCGACCCCATTTATTACTGTGCGCAATTTATTTTTGTTTGATGTTTGGGATTTATTTTTGGTGGATTCGACACCCATCATTAGTAAAGGATGAGATCCTTATGGGCTTAGATAGTGATCCATTACCCACATGTGAGTCTTGTATTAAAGGAAAAATGATCAAAGCCTCATTTCCTTCTAAAGGAAAGAGATCTAAATCCACGTTGGACCTGGTACACACTGATGTGTATGGGCCCATGAATGTACAAACTAGAGGAGGTTATGAATATTTCATAATCTTTATAGATGATTACTCAAGACATGGCTATTTGTATTTGATGCATAAAAAGAGTGAATCCCTTGAAAAGTTCAAAGAATTGAAAGCTAAAGCTGAGAAGCAACTAGGCAAGCCATTAAAACAACTTCGATCGGATCGAGGTGGTGAGTATTTATCTGGAGAGTTTCAGCAATATTTAATTGACAATGGAATTGTTTCCAATTTCTTAGCTCCTTAAACACCTCAATAGAATGGTGTAGTTGAGAGGAGAAGTAGAACTCTATTGGAAATGGTAAGATCAATGATGTCATACGCTAGCCTTCTAGAATCGTTCTGGAGATATGCCATACAAATTGTAGCATATCTTCTTAACTTTATTCCATCCAAATCGGTGCCTAAAACACCTAGGGGGTTGTGGACTGGCCGAGTGTCTTTATTGAGGCACTTAAGGACTTGGGGCTGCCTAGCCCATGTTCTAAATCCTGAATCCACAAAGATGAAACCAAGGTCAAAAGTATGTTTGTTTGTAGGATATCCTACAGGAAATCGAGGATACTATTTTTACAGCCCTCAAGATCGGAAGGTATTCATGTCGACAAATGCTACCTTCTTAGAGGAAGGGTTTGTGAGAAATCACAAAGGAAGAAGTGAAATAGTACTAAAGGAGTTAGCTATTTCATCCAAACCAAGATTTGTTTTGGATATAACAGAACAAGATGTCAAAATGGATTCAAGAGTTGAATCGAAAGTGAAACCTAAACATCAAGTTGTGCCTAGACATAGTGGGTGGGTTGTGAGACAACCAGATAGGTATCTAGATTTAGGAGAAGGCTTAATTTTCATCTCAGACCCAAAGGAAATGGATCCCATTACGTATACACAGGCTATTAAGGATGTTGATGCAGAAAAATGGCTCAAGACGATGGAATCATAAATAGATCCCATGTACACTAATGAAGTCTGGGTCCTTGTAGATCTACCACCAGGTATAAAAGCCATAAGGTTTAAATGGATCTACAAAAGTAAAAGAGGATCAGATGGAAAGGTAGAGACCTTTAAAGGTAGATTGGTAGCTAAAGGCTATACTCTAATGGAGGGTATAGACTATGAGGAGACTTTTTCTCCATTTGTCATGCTTAAGGCCATCAGGATTCTTTTGGCCATAACAACCTATTTTGATTATGAAATATGGCAAATAGATGTCAAGACCGCATTTCTTAATGTGGATCTTGAGGAGATCATTTATATGGCCCAACCAGAAGGATTCATTGAGCCAGGAAATGAGTATAAGGTTTGCAAGTTGCAAAGGTCCATTTATGGACTTAAGCAAGCATTAGGTCTTGGAACATTAGGTTTGATAAGTCTATCAAAACCTCTCAGTTCATACAAAACCTATATGAGCCTTGTGTTTATAAATGAGTACAAGAAAGTAAGGTTACTTTCCTAATCCTATATGTTGATGACATTCTGCTCATTGGGAATGATGTGGGAATGTTATCTACGGTTAAGAGATGACTGAATGAACATTTTTCAATGAAGAATTTGGGGGAGCCTAACTATGTTCTAGGGATCAAACTTATAAGGGATCGTAAGAACAAACAAATAACCTTGTTTCAATTAAACTATATTGAGAATATGCTCATTAAGTTTTCCATATAAGATTCCGAGAGGGGTCTCACACCTACTAAGCATGGAATCAAACTTTCAAAGGAACAAACACCTAAAATCCAAGAGGAGGTTGAACGCATGCATAATATTCCATATGCTTCGGCAGTTGGAAGTTTAATGTATGCAATACTTTGCACTAGATCGGATATCTGTTATGCAGTGGGACTGGTAAGCAGATTTCAGTCCAATCCAGGAATGGAACATCGGAATGTGGTTAAGTGTATACTTAAATATCTTCATAGGATGAAGAACTTAATGCTTGTTTACTCTGGAAGTAACCTTATTCCGAAAGGATATATAGATTCTGATTTCCAATCAGATGTTGATTCAAGAAAATTAACTTCTAGTTCTATATTTACTTTAGGAGGTGAAGCCATACTTTGGAGGAGTGTCAATTAATCTTGTATTGCTGATTTAACTATGGAGGCTGAGTATGTTGCTATTTATGAAGCAGCAAACGAAGCAGTCTGGCTCTGGGAGTTCCTAAATGATTTGGAGGTAGTTCCAGAGGTAGAAAAAGTCATTACATTTTATTGTGATAATAGTGGGGCAGTGGCTAATTCTAAAGAACCTCGAAACCACAAAGTTGCCAAACATATTGAACAAAAGTATCATCTCATAAGGGAGATAATAAAATATGGAGAGGTGGATGTGTAAAGATTCCCACAAAGAAAAACCTTGCTGATCCATTCGCAAAGACATTGACTCAAAATAGCTTTGAGGGTCACCTAGAAGGTATAGAAATGAGGGATATGCCAAACTTGCTTTAGGGCAAATGGGAGATTGTTTGAGTTATGTAAATATAGTTCCTTAGAAAGCAAGTGTATTTACATGTAACTTTATCTTCTTCAGTTACAGTTTTGTAATGAAAATATTTATTTTTAATAAAACAAAAGAGTTTGGTTTTATACGTGTGAGCTTTATATATCTAGTAAAAAAGGTACCACGATTCTTTTGTAAGTACTATATATATATAGAGATGTATGGGAAACATCTATATTATAAGAATCTAAATTGATTTGTTCACAGGTGAATAATGAAGTTGGTCGGTTGATTATGGTCTAGACTATAGTGTTGCGATTTATCCATGTAAGTAAAGGAGTTTACTTCAAAGGAATGATAAGTTTTATATCATGATAATAGTTGACTATCGATAATGGAACCATTAAATGAATATGAAATCACGTATGTTTTCAAGAATAAAGTGGGTCGTTGCTTTAATCTTAAAACATACAACTTAAGCATTGTTTATTATGAACCATAATCTTGATGAGTGGTGAACTCGTATCTGCTTCATTATTGGTATGCTCAGAATAGATTTTTACAGAGTATTAATCCAATGTTTGCATGTTAGAATTATCAATTGAAACATGTATCAGGGAACATTCACTCAAATAAAGAGTTTATAGTGTTATCATCACTTCTAAATGTTTTAAGGAGATTTGGTGATTAAACTAGCGTCAGTAGTTTGATGGTCTAGATACCCATCAAGTCTTAACACCAAGATGAGATCTTGTGTGTTGATCACCATATAAAGTAAAACATGAGATCTAAAAGGAAAAACCAATATAAGGGCAAAACGGTAATTTTACCCTTTATTATGTGGATGACTATAATAAGGTTCTAAATAGGGTTTGCAATTGGACATAAAATATGTGTTCTCATAATATTTAATAATTCAAGAGTTCAACTAATTATCTTTAGTGGAATGACATTTAGTTAATAAGCTAGAATTAATTCTAATGAGATTAAGTTAATTCTAGACTTATTGGAGCTTGAATTATTAAAGTCCAATAAGTTTCCTGTTAGGACCCGATTTCAGAACCGTACGCCAAACTGAAAAAAACATGGAATCACATATCGAAAACAAAGCGGCTGGAATGAACGAAAACAAATCAAAAGCGGAATCAAAAGCGAAAGTCAAAGAAATCAAATCGGATCAAAGGCAAAAGAATCGAAAACAAATCGAATGGCTCAGAATCAACGAACACAAATCGCTTAAGAACAAAAACTTAATTCCGACATCTGGTAATGAATATTCTAACAAAACGTGCGTTGGAAACCTTAAGATTAAACCAATCCGAAACCGGTATAAATTTTTTTTCTTTCATTTTATTCATCTTTATTCAAAACCATTCCAATTTCCCATTTGGAATTTCTCAAATCCATCAACTCAAAAATTTTATCTTTCACATTCATACATATCTCATAAATCTTCTTTTTAACCAATTCTTATTTTTCTTTTGCCAATAGGCACATAACACGCATATCTCTAAATCCACAATTCATACATAAAAAGCACTTCAATATTTCAGCTCAAACATCACAATTTATCGGACCTCACGTCTAGAATCCCATCATAATCAAACGCATTCAACCATATTCATCCATATCCAAAACACATTCATATCTCAATTCAATTTATATACAAAACCATGATTCACTATGCTATTCCATATACAAATCCATAATTCAATTTCATACTCCAATAGAAAACAAAAGTGGCATTTTCAAGCCACGGTACAACATAATCTCAAAATTTCAAATACAAAGATACTAAAATCCCACAATATTCAACATAAGCCTGAGCTCTTATTTTTACAACAATCCAACTAAAAACATACATATAAACATAACGAACAAATGTCATAATTTTCTTTCATCCGGTCTCCTTCTTGATACCTTGAGATGGGGATGAAAGAGGGTGAGCTAAACAGCTCGTGGATAACATGTTTATAAATCGAAAAATAAGCAAAATCATCTTTTCAAAACATTTTTCATTTTATAAAATTTTCACAGATGAAATTCATCAAAAACTTATTTCTCAAAATTCTCAACTTTTCAAACTTCATGAAACATTTCAAATCTCAATTTCTTTCAAATTTCATGAACAATTTTCAAAACATGCAATGCATCACACTTAGAAGCAAAACAAAAACACATAAACATATCAGAACGGTTTGGGTCGGTCCAAAACAGAACGTACTGCATAGGACCGCTATGTGAACAGAACGTACTACACCTTCCTGCATAGCGGTCCGGTGTAGCCTTGAACTTATGGGAGTCCTTACAGAGCTCCAATGCCACTAGCGGGCAGGCGGGCGAAGCCTAGACAAGTGCACTTGTCCCTCTTATGAGACCTAACCAAACCCACATAACACATTCATACTTGAAAATCGAATTTGCCCGTAGGCACATTTCGAAAATTCAGTTCTCATAATCATGTCATATCATATTCAAACATAAAATCATTCATAAAAACACCATGACACACAAATTCACATATCACAAATTCTCAATCATTCAAACACGAAGAATGCTAAAATCGTAGCAACATAATCAAATTCTTTAAATCATGTGAAAACAATGAATTTAATCATTCGAAAACAGTAATTTGAAAACAATTATACTTTCTTGATTTTTCGAAAATGCACAACTAGTTTATAATTCAAAATATAAACATATTACCCACCTCATTCCATGTTTGTAACTTGTCCCAAGCATCAATTTCTCCAATGCCTCACTTACAATTCCCTAATTCATGACAAAAACCCTAATTAATAACCATCCAAAATTGAGTAATATAAACCATGCAATCACCAAAATTGAGCTTAGAAAACACAAACCCATTCCAATCTTAAGTCATCTAAACCAAAAACTCATTAAAAATTCAAAGATCAAAAATTGTCTCTTACCTTAATCTTCACCATTTTTGAATTTTCTTGGCTCATCTTGGAGCTCTCATCTTCTTCCATCTTTTCCCTCTTGGATCTACTTAAAATCACTCTTGAAGCTCACTAAAATTCGAACCCTAAGCCTTCTCTTTCTTCTTTCTCCTTTCTCTTCTCCACCGAAAGCTCTCCCTCTTCTTTCTTCTTTCTTCTTTCTTCTTTCTTTTCTTTCTAACTTAAACAAATTCGTGCTTCTCCTCTTCTTAAATGACACCCACTCTTCTTGCATTTAATGAATTCAAAATGACCATTATGCCCTTACATATATGCCTTATAACTTAAAACCTTAAGTGTTCTTCCAAGTTTGCCCCTAAAATTTATTTTAATTCATGCTTACTTTAGGACATTTTTCTAACCATCAAATTGAAGGAATTTGCTAAAAATTCCTTCTCGAGAAATGTTTCTAATTTTTTGAATTTCATAATGACACCAAAATCATTTAATTCGGTTCACTACTCCAAAAGTTATACTCTAAACATTTCGGACTATCACTATGCTAAAACATTTTCCAGCACTTTACTTTCATCTGTAAATTGACATTCTTAAAGACTAAATTAAAACTCGAATCCTTAATAACATTTGTAGCCCTATATCTCTAGTTTAATTCAAATTAAGAATCACCTCATTTGAATAACTAGAGCAAAAGTTATGGCTAAAATACTTTCAGATCTTACTAATCCAAGACTGCACACTATACCCGACTTCAATTCAGAATTTGAAAATCTTTGGGGCTAAATTGAAATTCGATTCCTTCATATGACTTGTAGCCCTATGTCTCTATTTTATTTTTCAACAAGAATCAGATCAATCGGATCTCCACATATCAAGAATTTCTCTTAAGACTGAACCATGTTTAGAAAATTATCTAACTCAATTTGATTAAATCAAAATCTTTTAATTTAATCTCAAAAATCCCTAAATTTTTCATAGGAAGATAGAGGGATGCCTTAGGAATCCAACGCTTCAAAAATCAAGTCAATCGAATGTCAGACGAAAAAGATATAAGCAAAAAAAGTGAGAGAGGGTCGAATTAGGTCGGGCAAAACAAAGGTCGGTCGACCAAAACGGAGGTCGGTCGGCCAAAACAAAGGTCGGTCGGCCAAAAAAAAGGTCACTCGACCAAAACAAAGGTCGGTCCAAAACGCATATTGACTTTAAAGAATTCATAACATTTTACACAGAAGTTCAAAATTCAAAAACTTGGTATCAAAAGAAATCTGAAAGAAAGCTTTACAACTTCCATGAAGAACGGAAAAATCAATTCCGTCTCTAAAGGGGTCAAAATTCCAATCAAAGTCACAGCCCCTACTTGTCATCCCAAAACAGTAACTCAACTTCTAAAATTTCTATCTTTCAACTCCAAGGTCCAAACATGTCATATTTTATATCAATGCAAAGATCATAATGCAACCTACAACTTTCATGAAGGACAGAAAAATCAATTTCAGCTCTAAGGGAGTCAACAACCACTTCAAAGTTTCTGTCCACTAATACTCTTCCAAGAAAGTAACAGCAACTTGTAAAAATCATAACTTCCTATTTAAAAGACCAAAATTTCCATACTTTACACCAATGGAAAGATCGGAACATAATCTAAAACTTTCATGAAAAACTTAAAAGCAATTTCAACCTCTAACTAGGTCAATTTTTCAATCAAAGGTTCTGTCAGAAATTTGTCATCCTAACACAACATCCAAACATCAAAAGATCGAATTTGTTTTCAAGGTCTTCATGAAAGTTGTAGAGCTTTAAGTCTTCTTTCGAACCATATAAAGGAAACCTAACTCTGATATCTGTAGGGAAAGTTATAGCAATTTTCTCACTTCTTCTATCTTTTTCCATACATCTGTTTTCCCTTTGGCTTCGTGTGATCCTACCGTCTGGTCCATTTCGACCATTCAAATGATAAAATCCGACCTTAAGGTCTTCTTCAATGTTGTAGATTACAAAGTGAGCTTTTTCTACCTTTTGTTATCTTCTGGTTTATTTTTTATCCTCCAGACGATAGAGTTTGTTTTCAAGGTCTCATGAAATTTGTAGATCTTGAGGTCCTCTTTCGAAATCGTCCCAAGATAACTTAAATCCAACATCTCTAGTGAAAGTATGTCATTTGTCCCAAGACAAGTTTGATATGATTAAGGACCAAATTTTTTTTTATTCTTTCGACCATAATTTCGTTATCCGACTTCCAAATGAAGTGATTCTTGAACCCTTAGATTCCTAACATTTTTCTTTTTGTGTCTCCATTGAAGGTCATAGCTTTTGGTTTTGATTTGAAAAAGATGTATTAAATCAAGTAAGGGTATTGATTGGAAGAGTAGGAATTGGATATTTTACTGAACATGCTTTAGTATTTGATGATTTCTGGATTAATAGAACTCCGAATAAGATGATAAATTAGAAAAAGGGAGCTACAAATGGTATGAAGAATTTGAAATATAATTCAGTTTCTAAGATGTTTAGATTTTCGATAGGGGTTATGCATAGTATGCTAATTTGGACAAGAGCAGTCCAAAAATGTTTGAACTATATCTTTCGAACCAGTGACCCGAATTGAATGACTTTGGTGTCGTTGGAAACATAAGACAATAGAGAAGATTCTTCTAGAATAAAGTGTTATGTCATAAATATTCAAGGGTGCTTTTGGTAAGACACATACGTGTAAAAGACATAAGGCATAAATGGAAAGGTATAATTGGAAGAAGAAATGTTGTCTTGCCTATAAATGGAAGGAAGCAGGAGAGAATAAGGAAGGAGAAAGAAAGAGAAAAAGGGAATGTCATGAAAAAGAGAGAAAGAAATACAAAGAGAAGAATAGAAGGAGAGAGAAAAGAGAAACCAAGCTAGGGTTTCAATTTCCTTAGCTTATAAGGGAGATTTTGGAGTTGATCAAGGAAGGAAAAAGGTAGATGATTAGGAGAGCTTCCATTTGCGCCAGGGATCTCTTCATTTGGTGAAGAGACCTATTTCAGTTAGATCAGCTCACGGAGCACACATTAAAGATACACCAGGAAAGAGCCTGAGAGACTAAGGTTATTTGCAAGGAGAAGAGACATTCTGAGCAAGCCTATAAGCAAGGAAATCATGTGGCTTTCATGTTTATAATTAAGTTAATAAGCCATTACTGTTTTCGTTAAATCAAAGAAGTTTTCTGATTTTTAATTGCATCATAAGTGCTACATTATTGTTCATAAATGGGTGTGAATTTTGCTATAGGTTTGTTACATGATTTGAGTGATGCCTTTTTGGAAAAGATGCATGTTTATAAAACTATGTTTTCAAGAATGGCTTTCAAGATATACATCAATTATGTGAAAAGCAAGTTTTCAAGAAAAGTGTCAGTTTGGGCAACAAGTTTACAAGACATGAAATATATGTGTTATGTAGATTTGTGGTGGTCCCCCTAAGTAAAGTCAAGTGCATTTGTCTAAAGGCTTCTCCCGCCTGCCCGCTAGTGATATGGAGCTCCTTCGCAGACTCCTATAAGTTCACGGCTACGTAAGACCATTACATGGGATTGTATAGTACGTTTTGTTCACAGCTACACAAGACCCCTATGGGAAATGTATAGTACGTTCTGTTTGGATCTACCCAAACTATTCTGATGTGCTTATGTGCTCGTGATATGTTTGATCAAGTTGACGCATTCATGATTTTCGAATAAGTTGAAAAATTGCATAAATTGAGTTGGTTATGATTTTGATTTCTTAACAAGACAAGAATTTTTTAGAAAAATGTGTTTTTTTAACTCTATGAAAGCGTTTTCAAATGACAAAAAAGAAATTATTTCAAAAGTTTTACTTATCTTTCGTTTATTATAAACTATTACTCACGAGCTTTTGAGCTCATCCCCTCTCTGTCCTCTCCTCAGGTGATAGTCAAGAAGTCAAGTGAGCAAGAGTCTAAAGAAAATTCTTCAAATTTGCTATTTAGTATTTCAAGCTAGATTTTGTAACAAAAAGGGTTTAGTTGCATTTATGAAAACTAGTAGTTTTTGTAACTTCTATATTATGAGATTTTCGGATTATAATGTATTGTGGCTTGTAAGACCCTTTTGTTTTGAGGGTAATGAAATATAAATGATGATATTAGTTGTAAGCAATGCATTAAAGTTGTATGATGAAGTAAAGATATGAGAGTCTTGTAACATGTCAGCAAGATGAGCTTATATGTAAATATTTCATTGTAATATTCAAGTTGAATGAAAAATGCATAGTATTTACATATAAGCTCATCTTTTTTGTGAACTTTTGAGCCTAAAAACAAATTTTCAAAAAACATTAAACTCTTTTATTTCTTTCATATGCGTTATCATATATAATTGAATAATTCTAAAACTTACTTTTATTATACATATTAAGACTATATTTGTTAAATTAGAAGCATTGAAATGATAAAGACACTTAGATTTAATAATTTGTTTTAACCTATTTTTTTATATAATTACCTTACCTTAAAATTATCTTTAAGAATAACCAAATTGAACCTTAATCTTTTTCAGTGATTATAACCAATTATTAACCTTAATTCTATTTTTTTCAAAGCCTTTTTTTTAAACCTTAACTGTTATTTGTATTAAGTGTTGGTTTAAAACTTTAAAATCTTAAAAGGTACATTATTTCTTTAATTTTAAAAAAGCAAAGAAAAAGAAAAGAAAAATATATGGCACCTTTGGATTTATAAGGAAAGGACATGGGTCTATTGTAAACAAGTTTTATGCAATATTCTCGAGTAAATTCCCTTCAATTTATCCTTTCATTATTCCAATCACATCTAACTTGAGCCGCCTTACAACTCAATGAAGTCCTTTTGATTTTTTTTTTTTAGATTACGCATTGAATGAAATCTTAGTGAAAGTATAAAAGTTTATATTTTTGATTTCAATACGATTATTGGTATGACTATTATATGGACTTAAGAAGTTAATCTTAAAATAATTTAATTCTAATTGTATGTTAATTTAATTAATATGAAAAGATTTCGACATGCTCCTGTTGTTACTGAAACGAGTACAAGATAATCAATTCGATCAGCGTGAAGGTGTCGAATGTCAAAGCAATCAAATACAGATCATCTAAACTTGGTTTCAAATTCTGATTGGATCACCTCCCCCATCAATGATTATCTAAATGTACAGGATGAATAGGACCTACTATTTTTTGCTTTTTTCTTTTTTGAGAATAAATGTGGTTCATTTTTGGATCATATAACCTGTTAAGATATGCTGAATTTGTGAAACAAGGAATTGAGTGTTATATGCTGAAAGAATCAAAACCATGGCATGATTACATGGCCAGACAAGTAGAGATGGTGCATATGCTGGCTACGCTCCCACGTTATGTACGCCCCCTGTGGGTTGTTGCATCCTCTCAGCATTACAGCCAGACATAGGGTGCTTACACGCACCCCTCTCCAGATGCTCAAGGAAATCCATCACTACCAGATCAGTCCATGGAGCACCAAGCGGAGCTTCAGCTGCAATCCATCCCAGGTGACCACCCTTAGGTGTAACTATCAGCATGCAGTTTGGATTTCTCTGAGATAAATGCAAGGGAGATGACTAGTAAGAGCTGAGCAAGACAAGAAGCAAGCAATTTCAAGCATCCATACCATAACAAATTATTTTGTAGACAGTCATATACTCCACCTCTGAAGAAATCCTCAATTCTCACCCAATATCAAGTAATCTAAGAAAAAAATAAATTATTTCTGAAGAATTAATAGGATAAGCATGTAATAAGCACATCAGGATGCACAACAATGACAAGTGTTCTAGTAGCCAAAAAGTTTGACAAGTGAGAGGAACTTCAACTTGAAGATGGGCAAGTCGCAGAAAAGTAAATGGACTGCCTTGTAGGACTTATATATCTTCATTATGCATCTTTTAAAAGCTACCATACTAGTGTAGGTTACAGAAAGAGCAAAGAGCATCTATTTCCTCTTCGGAAGTGGGAAGCAGGCATGGTAATCTAACTAGCTTATACGTGCTAGCTTTTTTGATGATAAACTTTGTGTATATCGCTGTAATTGCTAGTTATTGACAGAGTTGACCTTTTGTTTGAATCAGTACTGCATTCAGTTGATAGTTCTTGATGATTCTTAGTACTGAATCTGTATTCTACTTGTTTAAAGTTGGCTTTTGTACCCCTTGTGTGATGATGGACAATGCCTATATCGAGCTGTAAAGCCTCGTGTGGCTCTTTGTTTTCTACTTATATTACCATTTACCAAGCAAAAGACTGTTGAGCATCTCAACCATCGGTACAGTTGGTTGGAGGTTTCAATTTAAGAACCTTGAATGTCAATCTGAATTATGTCCGAGATAAGAATATGTTGCAACTACCAAGACCACTTCCACCGTGACACAAGAAACATGGACAAATTTTGTCAGTTTCACAGAGACTATGGGCATAACACTACTGACTAACAGGATTTGTGAATAAGAATTGATGACATGATCCAATTATGTCAATTTCTTACAAGGGACAAATTGAAACCCAATCGAGCTTGGTTCATGTTGCCTAAATTCAATTCTGAGATCCTCCAAAAATCCAATGCGAGCCCGATTCCGACCCGACTTGATCTATAAAGCAACTGGACGAAGCAACAGTCAAAAAAGAAGAGCTCACCTGCCACCAACAGAAGAGCTCGCCAACTGACAGAAACTAACCCAAAAAAGCACAATCTCCATCATTCAAAACAGCACAAAGAAGTAAAGAAGCCAAGAAATCAAATCTCTAAGAGTAGTCCTAGAAACACCCTAAATACTCTCCTATCAAATCAAAGACAATGAGTAAGGAGAAGAGAGCAGTGGAAGGGAAGATCAGGCTGTCAGTAGATCTCCAAACGTCAAATAAGAGAAGGGGAAAGAGCAAAATCGTGCAACGATTGTGTGCTGGGGCCAAAAAATGGAAAAGAAAAAGCAGTTCCTTTTATATAAGAAGTTTAAGAGTCATGAAACATATAATGGGACGGCAGCAAGAGAGAACAGATGGGAAAGGATGAACAGTATAGTTCTAGTATTTAGTAAAATTCAATATATATGTCAGAAATTGATCAAAAGAATTAAAATAAATAAATTTCTATTAACTCAAATTGAATCCTTTGACTTCAAGTTGGACTTGGCCGGACCCAAGCTCAAATACTAATCCTAAGTTGGAAGGCACGAACATGAAGAAAGGGAGGGGTCATGCCCACAAGCTCAACACATCACCTAGAGTCATAAATATGATTATAAGCGGTGACATGAAGATAAGCAAGAAACAAATCCCCCGAGTCATCCCAAAAGTTATAAATCTAGTAGAATACTCAAAAGGCAAGCGAAAAAGAAGTATGAACATATAATTTCTTAGGAGGAAGAGCCAATGTCCAACTAACACACAGTATGAGTGTTTTATTAGGAGTCTATTAGAGGAGTATTTATTTTTAGTAGAAGTCTATTATTTCCCTATTATTTCTGCACTAGTCTCTGTTATAGTTATGTTAATAAAAACAACTTAATAGGAGTCTTTCTAAGAGTCCTAAAACAGCTTGAATAGAAGTCTTTCTAGGTGTCCTAGTTTAGGAGGAACTTTTATGTTTCTTTGCCTATATAAGGCTATTACGTTATGCAATAAAGTAAGGAGGAAGTTATCATAAAAATTAGCTAATTAGGAGAAGAGTAATTTAGCCCAATCTCGGCAGATCTTGTCTTTGACAAGTGCTGCTACTTTTTTTCATCACCAAAAAATAGGTTTTGCAAGGAAAGGAACCAACGTAAATAAAGGGAAAGAGATTAACTTTCTTAAGAATCGTCCTTGGACTCGATCCCAAGCAAGAGCATATAATAATTTAGTATCAGAGCAAGAGTTCATGGACGAAACAGGCCATTTAGCTTCAGAGTAATCTTCGGTAGATTGGCAAATAGATCAAAGGACACGAGCATTAGAGATGGGGCAGCAAGAATTAAAGGTTCAATATGCAGAGATTATCCGCATGCTTGCAAGGTGGGAAGGCGCAAAATTGAGCAAGTATCAGGCACCATCACCACGACCACAAGAGGGGAGGACCGATGGGGATGGCGGGGCAAGAATGATGCCAAAATATACTAAGATGGAATTTCCAATGTACGATGGCTTGATGGATCCGTTGGTTTGGCTTCATAGGTGTGAGCAGTTTTTCCTAAGCCAACAAACAGCGGAGGAGGAGAAAGTAAGATTATCTGCCTTTCATTTAATGGGGGAGGCTCAACTGTGGTTCTTCCAACTTGAACAAGAAGAACCAGGGATGCATTGGTACTTCAAAAACCATTGCAATATGAGATTCAGCCTTCACCTTAGTAACAACACTATAGGAAAATTGATGATCCCCAAACAGACAGGGAGCGTAGAAGAATATCAGCTCCAATTCCAAACACTACTGGTTCAAACCATAGGGCTTCCACGAGACCTACAAGTAAATCTATTCACAGCTAGGTTGGTAGAAGGCTTGCGAATCGAGGTGGAGATGCAATATCCGGTTAATCTTGAGGCTGCAATGAACTTAGCAAGAGCATGTGAAAGAAAATTACAACGTATGCAGATGCAATACACCCAAGGGGCAACAGGCAGCCGAAACACCACCTTATGGCCATCTTCGCAACTAGACAGTAGTAGTAACAACACTATCGCGAGTGCAGCCACCCTTTTAGAAAGTAAGATAAACTCAGGGCCTAAAAAAACAACCTCCAATATAGCAAGTACTCCACCCCATATGGCAAGACACTTAACCAGAGCGGAAATGGCTGAAAGAAGAGAGAAGGGGTTGTGCTACAATTGCGACAAGTCCTTTTGGATTGAGGTGGCAGATTCTAAGGAAGAAGAGGAGGAGATATCTTTGCATACCATCATTGGCATAACTTGATTTTGAGCTTGAGGGCAAGCTCCATGTTGAAGGGGGGAGTGATGATATGGATGAGTGTTTTATTAGTAGTCTATTAGAGGAGTATTTTATTTTCAGTAGAAGTCTATTATTTTTGCACTAGTTTCTGTTATAGTTATGTTAATAAAAACAGCTAAATAGGAGTCTTTATAAGAGTCCGAAAAGAGCATGAATAGGAGTCTTTCTAGAAGTCCTAGTTTAGGTGGGACTTTTATGTTTCTTTAGAGAAACTCCCAAGACAAAATCCATACTCATGTCCCATTGTCCTGTCATGGTTCATGAGGCATAGGCAGATATGTATATAGTCCAGAATTTCGCTTTTTTCCATTAGCTAATTGACATGTTCGAGATTATCGTATGACCTTAGACACATCCTGCTTTAAAGAGGGCTAATAAAGTGATCTTCAATTAATTCTATGGTTTTATCTCTTCCAAAGTGATATACTGCCCCTGCTCTATATAATTTCCAGATTACACACTCCTTTATAGAAATATTTGTGGAGATTTGAAATGAGTTGTGTTTTATTGATTCTGTGTTATATATTTAATACACTAGCTGTGCATACATATTTA
>JANTNU010000234.1:24709937-24720102 GCA_024752395.1 Erythroxylum havanense
AGTTAAGCAGTTGGGTCACGAGATTCTACTTCTCTGGTATCCAGGCAAGTGTGATAAGTATAAGTTCCAAGTAGTTGGGTCTCGGATCCAACAGTCGGGATCCGGTCAACGGGTCGGGTCCTAACAATTAACTTTCAATTTAATCTATTAGTTGGATTTAATCCCACTATATCTTCATATAATGATTTTTAAAATTTAATGGAAACATTATTCAAGTGGTATTTAGTTCATGGGTCCAAAATAACATCGTTAAAACTTATGAATTCTTTGGCTTTTGGGCCAAAATGTCCACAGTTTTGTGGGTAGTATTTGAATATTTTCATTTCTTCAGCCCAATTGTTTGAGGCTTGGAAACATTCACAAAACATTTCTGAAGTGAGTTTTTTTTGGCTTCTTCTTGGATGGTTTTTGAAGGAAGTAGATTAATACGGTCTAGGTCAATGGTTTTACCTAAAAGTTTCATCTGTGGTCTTGGGGAGCTAGCTCCCACTCTTAAAGCAATGGCTTTAGACAAAAATCAAGAAAAAGATTCAAAAATATTAGATGTTGACAACTGAGACTTAGAAGAATCACAAGGAACATTTCATATCAACACTCTATTAACACAGGAAAAATAAAAACAAATAGCTAAAACCTAATTAAATTTGAAACCAAGACAAGATATTCAATCTTCATTATTCAAACAATTTTTTAATCACAAAAATATCATTTATTTCTGAAGAATGATTCATGAAACACCTATTAGAATGATCAACACCTATTAGAATGGATCAATGTAATGGACATATCAGAATCAGTCTAATAGATCAAGCCCAAATTACAAAACAGTTACAAAAAATATCTGAAGACAAACGTAATAAAATCAGATATATTCATTTATCTACTATTCAAATTCTTTTTAAATCTACTTTTCAGGAAGGAATAGATTCACCTATACGAATGGCAATCATTGACGAAAGAATGAAAAATTTAAATGATCAAATAGTTGGAATGATGAATGGCAATTTAACATATGGAAAAATTAAATTTAATACATGATTAAAATTAGGCATTCCATTAAAATCACCCAATTTAGATGACACTATAACAATTGCTTACAAAGTTTATAGAGATGATCTTATGATTCAAGGACAATATCCCTTTTCTATCACCTACCAAATTAGTTATGCTCTATCCAATTCTCATCACAGTATCGAATTTAAAGATATAGATCAAATATATATAGACCAACTTCTCCATGATGTAGCCAAAGTTGGAACCAACTTTAGAACAAAATTAAGAACTATACTTGCAATTCAATACCCAATTCAACTATCTAGAAGACATTCATTTTCAGATACATCATCTTCTTCTACCACTCCTTTACTCCGCTCTCACTCATTAAAAATAAATCCAATTTTTGGGTAACAAAGTGGCATCAGAGCTCACGTTGTGAGTTCGAATCCTAGTGAGTGGATTCGGCCATAGGTTCTCCCATGCACTTAGAAATGACGCCAAGAGATGTTTATTAACTAGCAGATGTGTGGTAAACTTAAGTAATTTGATTCCGCCTTACCTTAAGTTTTAGGTTACTAACTCAACGGTAAAGTACTCAGCTTTTAAGTGCGACTAACATCTTTTACGCATTTTTATGAAGAAAAGGATTCGTCCATACCATCAGTATAATTTGTACGACCACGACTCATCCTAAAAGGAATGAATGGAAAATATAGCATTTCGTATCCAATCGAGATTTCTGAGAATATTTCATTTTTAGTGGATCGGCCCTAACCTTGGTTGAATTCTTGGTGCGTAACATTAACAAATAAATTCAAGCTTGGGTTGAGTGGAATAAATGAATAGTCTTACCCAAAACTCAAGTTGAAAGTAAGGTGAAATCAAATTACTTAAGTCCACCATGCATCCGTAGTTAGCAAACGTCTATCGGCATCATTTTTGAGTGCATGGGAGAAATCATGACCGAATCCACTCACTAGGATTCAAACTCAAGACATGGAGCAAGCCTCTGGCCCATACCTAAGCTCTGATACCACTTTGCTACCCAAAACTTGAGTTGAAACTAGGGCAAAATTAAATTAGTTAAGTCTATATGAATTCTTTTCTTCTTCTCAATAAATAATATCCATTAAAATATCAACACATAAATACCTTAATAAATGTCATTTATTTTCTATTCATATTTTCGAGTTTAACTTTCACCTTTTTTTCAGAGTAAGCTTTGATCACGGGTCAATTCTTGATCAAACCTTCAAAATGAACTCATTTTGACCTTAAATTTAATCATCTCCTTAAATAATACTATCCGAAGTCAAATAAAGTGCAGTTTAAGTTCCAGATTCATCTCACGATGAACTATATCTACAACACAAAAGTACTATTCATAAAATCGAAAATTTTGAAACATTACACAATCCAACATAGATAATTACCGAACACTTTATTGAACTTCATGGCACAACAATAACTTGCATAATTACCCCCCATTCATATTTGCACAAAGAAAACAAAGGAAGTTATTGGCATCACAAAAACTAAAATAAAAAGAGTTAACTCACAAATGTATACTGTGGGAGTTTGAATCCCATACGGAGATCAAACTTTTTAAAACAATTTTATAACATAAGCAAAACAAATATGAAAATATAATAATGTTTAAGAGAATCTTTTACTGAATTAGATATGAGCTTTCTTAAAACAAGTCGAATGAATAATGTTAACTTGGAATAAATGACGCCTTGCAAAACTTCATCTAATGGTTTTTTTTCCTCAATTAGATAATATTTTGGACTCATTAATACTACATTATCTCATCACATATTTCATCTTAGTAAAACATGGAACAACTGAAGTGCTCAGCTTATTAGATAACTAAGCTGTGCAGTTCAGCTTTCATCAGGATCCTTCGATTCTCGTCTCCATTTCTACCGGTAGATCAATGTTAAAAAGTTACACGTAATCAGCTAAGTTTGTTGAAAATTTCCTCCATTTCATCCAATTAATTCCCTAAAAATAAAGGCTCTTTGATACCATAGGTGGCATTGTTTTCCGACAATGTTGTACAGAATACTCACTCTCAAGACGCCCAAGAATTCACTAAAAGACTCCACAAAATGTGGCAACAGCAAAAACAAGAAACAAAGCTCCGCCCAAGTAGCCCACCTGAATAAAGACACAGCAAGTTAAACTTTAGAAACAGAAACAAGAGTTTTGTCATTAGCAGAAAGAAGTGAAGTGGAGGGTTTGTACCAGTTTCTCAGAGATATAGTTGGCAAGAAATGCTCCTCCTAAAACTGCAATAGATGTTGCAATCAGGTGTCCAGCAATGGCTCCAGTTGCCACACCCCATGGAGACTGTAGAAAAAGAAAAATTAATCAAATTGATAATGTGAATATTAAATAGGATTGGCAGCTTTTATATCCTTGTGAAAAACACCTGTGCAGCACCCAGAGCAATTGTGGCCAGCATTGAGCGGTCTCCCCATTCCTAAAACAAATCACAACATTACAAAACCAGAGCCTTTGAAAGATACAAGAGATATTAAGATTATATCAAAGTGAACTTCTCAATCATTATTCTCAGAAGTTGCCCGTGAAGTTTTAGAACGTTAAAAATTTGCCTTCCCAATTTATTATTGTGCCAGAAGTTGTAATCAAATTGAGTTTAAAAATAAAGTAAATAATACAGGATATTGTCCAGAAAGCAAAAAGGAATGCTTACAGCAAAGAAGATAAGGCTGAATGACTTCCACACAATCTCAAATGGATTTGTGAGTCGTTTTGAGACCTGATGGGGAAAAAAAATCTTATGCCGTTACCAATTCTTGAATTATCATACAGGGCAAGATCTAGCATGCTTGGAAAACACCAAACATATGCCTTTGTCCATCAAGCAACATTATGGCATGAAACAAATAAAATCAAAGCCCAACAGCTTAAGGTAATGCCTAAAAAGTATACTTTTTCTTTCACAAGCTCCTCAGCTTCAACAAGTTCATCAAGTTCGGGACTGCCCTTCTTATCACTCTTAACCTCTTTTGATGGAAGATCCCATGCGTCTTTTATTGCTTTAAGGCCAAAGAACATTAGAAGAGTTACTGCTGCATATTCTCCAATTGGAACGGCTGTTCACAGGCCAAGATGACAAATATTTAATTTAAGCACAAGGCAGATTATGGTTATTACGTAAGTTTTAATCTCAAGATGTAGCAAAGCTTAGCTAGTCTCACAGACATGAAATAGAATAGAAGAAATACTAGGAATTGAAAATCAGAAATCATGATGAGTGAACTAAAGTAATTTGAACAAGAAATAACATATGCTGTTATTTATAGCTGGATTAGTTCTTTCACATGCTTCACCAAGTAGCTGAACAATTACCCAAGTTTTGCCTCCTGAGTGGTAAGGTGGCAAGAAAGGGTCTCCATCCACTAGCTTTCAAATCCTAGGGATGGTTAGGGAATGGGGAAGGGAATAATTGTCTAAAATGGCTCCATATGTACCAAAGGGAAAAAAAATGGAGAAACATACACACACAGAGAAAAGAGCAAAATTCGTAAATGAATTTTGTTATCATATTTATTCTCCGTTCCCCAACTTTTCTCTAGTCTGTCTTCTCTAATAATTTTGATATTTCATTTGGAAGAATAGTCTTCCCAGTACACAAAAATGGAGTGCAACATAAATTATGAATAAATCAACAAACTAAGAAATGAGACCATATGAGAACATGAATTGTAAGAATTCTACATTGTACATATTTGTACAAGATGTACAGATTTATAGCAATACAACCACCTAAATAAGGAAAGTATCCTAGAAATAAAGGTTAACTGTTAACTAGGGATGAGCTATTCTAGAAAACTAAATTACAACCAAATCACCCTAATCACGCAAATCTTGCAACAATAGACCCTTCATATCTAGCTTGCTGACTATAAGTTCAAATTAAATCTTGTTTAGTCCTTTAGTGAGTATATCAACTATTTGATCTACAGTTGGTACATAAGAAACACAAATTAACCCACTTTTGATTTTCTCTTTGATAAAATGCTAGTCAACCTTAATGTGTTTCATTCTATCATGTAAAATTGGTTGTGAGCAATCGAGATGGCAACTTTGTTATCACAGTAGACCTTAATGGGAAGTGTCATTCAGATCTTCAGGTCTTCAAGCAATCCTTTTTTTTCATATTATCTGGCAAACTCCATGAGTAAGAGACATGAACTCTACCTCGGCGATGCTTCGAGCCATAACATTCTTTTTTTTTTTTTCACTTCGCTAGTATGAATTTCTATTTGTAGGTTGTTACATTTTCAAAACATAAGACCATTTCCAAGAGTTCCTTTCAGGTATCTTAATATCCTATAAGTTGTATCAAAATGTACTTGCTCAAGTGAGTGCCTATATTGGCTAACTATACTCACAGTCAACACGATATCAAAACAGGTATGAAACAAGTAAATTAATTTCTCCACTGGTCTCTAAAACATCTCCCTATTGACCACATCTTCAGTTTTAGCAAGATCAAGTTTCAGATTAGTATCACGAGAAGTTTCAGCAGCTTTATAACTTAGGAGACATTTCTATAAGATCAAAAATATATTCCTCCATCTCACAAAAACAAATATATTCCTCTATCTCACAAAAACAAACTCCATTCCAAGGATGTGAATTTATCTGTCTCCTAACTATTAGTCATTTCTTCTTTATCGAAAGGTTCTTTGGGAGATATGGGACTACTAACTGAATTAATAGGTGATGTAGGACAAATAAAAGAAGTATTAACTAGTGGCTAAGACTCACAAAATTAGTAAATATGGCTGATATTAGGCTGCTAAAATATCAAATTTTAGGTCTAGATTTCAACTTGGAATGCTAGAATTTCACATTTCGTATAGCTGAATTTTTTGGGTTTGTTTGCTGGAAATTTAGTCTAGGATTTTTAATATGGCTAGAATTTGGATCTGATATGGCTAAAATTTAAGGTTTTGGTAGCTGGAACTTCAGGTTAGAATTTTTAGAATTCAGTAAGGAACATAAACAATGGAGCATAAGAAATTATGAATCACTCCTAAGGTCTAAGAGCCACTCTTAGAAGAAATCATGACCTTCTAGTTGAAAACTCAAATTTGTAGAAAAAAATTCAAGATCTCTTCCTATTGAAGGATTGAGTAAACATTTATAAAGAATTTCATAGAACCTTAATCTAGTAGCAAAGGGGGTCCTATCAAATTTAAATCTTATTCTAATAAAAATTCTATAAGTTTAAATCCTAAACAACTACGATAACATATCTAGGACTAGAATAACATAATTATTTTACTAGTACTCCTAGTCTAATAACGAATCCTAACATAATCTAATTTTCAGCTTTTGTTATCTTCGTTATCAACTCAATTCACCCTCCACCTCATCAAATTAAGACTTATAGATGACTAACTTCTTCCTTTTTTATTTCTTCTATAGATTTTAAGCTCATTTGCATCAACTCTCCTGTACTTGTTTGAAGTTGTCCTCGACGTAGAATATAACAAATATTGATCATATAAATTTAGATTCAACTTCTAAAATTCAAATTTTAAAATCCAAACACTGATAAAAATTAGTCTTCCTTTTCACTTGATAAGAAATTGTCAATATCCTTCATCTCTTGTGGCTACAATTTGTTCAACAAGTTTAGGAGTTGCTGGAATTCTCGAAGTTCCAATAAGGGATTGCATATTATCATGTATGTGATAAATATTTAAGTCTGCGACATTAAATATAGGACCGATTCCCATGTCTCCTGATAATTCCAAGCCATAAGCATTAGCAATATCTTCTTGAAGATTTTATAAGGTCCAACACTCTGTGAATGAAAATTCTTAATCTTTTACTTTTGTAAAAAGCTCTAGACGAATCCTAACCATAACCATATCCCCTTCATTGAATTCCATCAATATCAACATATTCTTTATAAGACAAGTTGTTAGTTGTTATCTCTCATCATATTTCATCAAAAATGTCCCTCATATTTATGCAAAACTTTCAGCTAACTCGTATTATTTGTGGTAAAGGAACTAGATCAATGAGCTTCCTTGGTTGAACTCTTGAAACTATCTTAAAAGGACTCTTACTGGTATAGAACTGCTATATGCAAATTCTGTCATAAGTATTGTCTCGAACCGAACATCTTAATCTCACAAACTTCTATTCACCACCTATGTTTGTTCATCGATCTAGGGATGGAAGAAAATTGAAAATTGAATCTTATTGTTCAATTTTTTCCATAGAGTTCTCAAAAAATAATGCATAAACTTCATATCACGATGAGAGATCTATGGAAACATACCAACTCTTTGAAGAATAGTTTAATAGTGTGGAGAGTATCATAAGTCTTGACTATTATATTTGCACATGATTTCGTAACAAAAGCACATGGCATCTCTACCATATAGGCATGAAGAACATACATATTGTTGCTTCTTATAGTTAAATCCATTAACCTTATGTCATTACTAAATTTTGACATTGCAAGTGCACTAATAAATTCTCCTTCATTCATATGTGTTTTGTTGTGGATGCTTTCGTTGGGAAATCTTATACCAGAAAAGGAAAGTTTCAGAATTGATATTCTCTCTTATTTTCAGTTTATTGTTTCCTTGTTTGGCTTTAAATAACGCAACAATAGGAGATGCTTATAAACTATCTTAAAAAGATTATATTTTTAGTAAATTAAAAGGACATAATTGGTTTACTACGCTAGATGCAAAATCTGGATACTGACAATTAATATTACATGAAAATACCAAACCACTAACTGCTTTTACATGTCCCCTACAAAAACACTATTAATGAAATGTATTACCATTCAGATTAAAACAAGTCCCCGGAATTTATCAACGATTTATGGATAATAATTTGGAAGGATTAAATGAATTTTGGAAGGATTAAATGAATTTTCTTTAGCATATATAGATGATATAATTATCTTTTCAAATAAAACAAAAGAAGATCATTTACAAAAAAGTTTTTAAGTATTACTAAAATGTAAAAAAAAAAAGTATTAATTTTAAATAAAAAGAATATTGAATATTTAGGCATAGAAATTTTCAATGGACTTTTAAAATTACAACCTAATATCCTTGAAAAATTATATCAATTTCTTGATATATTAAAAGATGTTAAAGAAATTCAAAGATTTTAGGCTTACTAAATTCTATATCTAATCAAGGATTTTTAAAAGATTTAGCCAAAGCACGAAAACAATTACAACTTAAGTGTAGTACCAAAGCTCAATGGTCATGGACTAAAGAAGATATCGAATATGTTAAATCATTAAAAAATCTTTGTAAAAAATTACCAGCATTACATAATTATAATGATCAAGATAAATTAATTGTACAAATTGATACAAGTATAGATACATGGGCAGGCTATCTTTTAGCACAAACACCCAATTCAACTAACTTTTATACAAATATATCAATGGGACTTTCAATCCCACTGAAAGTAAATATCCAACTCATGAGAAGGAAACATTGGCATGTATAAAAACTCTACGAACGTGGAGAGTTGATTTATTACCTGTTGAATTCCACATAAAAACAGATTCCAAGTATTTATGTGGATTTACCAAATATAATATTAAAGCTAGTCATAATCAAGGATAGTTGATTAGATGGTAGCTTGAATTAAATCAATATACATTTCAAATTAATTATATAAAATCTTCGACTAATAGTCTTGCAGATATATTAAGAAAAGAATGGAAGCAGCTATAGTTAGCCTCAAGGATTCACTCAAAAAGATGAAGCCGAACTAGTAGAAATGCAACAACAAGTTGGCATTATTACCAAAGAAATTAATCAGTTAAGAACCACAATTACTCTCTTAGAAATACAGCTTTCTTCAAAACCTACTGAATCTATAGCCACTATCACACCTAATATCTAGCCCATTACACCTCAACAACTTATTCAAACCACCACCCCAGCACTAAGCCCTTTATCCAACACTATTTCCCAGAAAAAAGCCGACCACAAAGAACCCGAAGTATATGTTATTTTTAATGGACCTATGGCCGGGATTTATGATAAATGGTATAAAGCTACCCTTCATATTAACAATAAGCCTGCAATTATTCATTGAAGTTATCCAACCCACATTGAAGCTGAAAAAGCCCTTGTCGAATTCAAAGAACCATCTTTTCGACCACAATACAAGCAAGCACTTGAAAAACAACCCTCTCTTTCCAAAATGATCAATTTAGGTAAACCCATCAATTTAGAAAAAATCAATGTCGTTCCCACACGAGCTTTCAAGGAAGAAATGAAAAAAATCACATCAAAAAGTTTTTATGAGTGTTTTCAAGCATTAAATAAGTGGAAAGAAGAAAAAATATATTTCAATATTATCCACATAACCGAGGTAGATATGGACCTAAAGCTATTATCTTCCCTAAAGCAGACCCACTTACTACCTACCTCTTTTTCCAAAGTGGACTAATAGACATCATTTACCTATCCAATCTACACCCACTTTCTGAATTTCCTGCTAGATTTATCTTAGTAGTAAAAACCTATAAGGAAATATTTGTCAAAGACAGAGAAATATTTCTCAAAATCTTTAGCAGTTATCCCATTTTCAAGGAAGCCGAAAATATCAAAGAGACCAAAGTAGTCTTGACAAGATTGGCCTATATTCAAATCAAAATAAGCAATGGGATGTATCCACCAATTGATGTCGCTCCTAATTATGAATTCCATTGGGATTTAGTAAATCAATTCAATCTTCACTATTTTGAAGGAGTATATCAACAACGTTTAAAAATTAATTTTGAATCTTTGATAAAGACAATTACCGTGGCACCAATATGATCATGACGCAACCTACAAAGCACCAATCACTGCAGAAGCACTCCAGATTGTCAAACAATTTGAAGAAAATTTAGGTACTCTTTCTGGACCATTTTTGGATCTCTCCAACCAATGGAAATAAGCCTTATGCCAGCAACTACAACATTCTTCACAACACACATGTCCACATTGCCCTTCATCATCCAAAACTGTGAACTACTAGTAGAGAAGAAATAATCTCATTCTCATATGTTGTAGGTTACAGCAATGGTTAATATATATACAATTGCCTATACTAAATAAAGTATCAGATTTCCTAAGATACATGG
>JANTNU010000234.1:24720202-24737601 GCA_024752395.1 Erythroxylum havanense
TTGGTTCACAATCTGGTGTGATATTTTCATTTGGAAGTTGAGCAACAACACGAATGGGAGATTGAACTTGTGCTGGTTAAGAGACTGATACCTTTCTCCTGGAATAAACTTGCAGTGGCTGACTCAATTGAAGAAGAGGTGGATTTAGGCACAGAAATAGATTTAGGCATGGTTATATCTTGAGATTGAACAATACTAGGATCTAAAAGAAACATATCCTTTGCCTTATCTTTACTCAAGATCTCCCCCTGAAGATGAGTGTGCTAAAAAAAAACATTCATTCTCAACAAAAGTAACATCAGTTGAGATAAAAAAAAAACTAGAAGGTGGATGAAAGCATTTATAATCCTTTTGAGTTGAGGAATATTCAATAAAAATGCATCTAAGAGCTAGTGGATCTAATTTGTTCCTATTGTGAGAATGAATATGAACAAATTCAACACAACCAAAGATTCGGGGTATCCGATTGTTAGACAAAAAAATTTGGAAAAAATTTTGTGAGAACTTCAATTGGACTTTTGAACCCAAGGACCAGTGTTGGAAGTCAGTTAATGAGATGGGCAGCAGTTAAAACTGCTTCACCCCAGTATTGTTTTGGAATATTCTTATGAAATAACAATGCTCTAGTGTTCTCTAGGAGATGTCCATTTTTTCTCTCAGCCACCCCGTTTTGTTGTTGAGTAGTAACAC
Organism: Erythroxylum havanense; assembly: GCA_024752395.1. Classification (NCBI taxonomy): domain Eukaryota; kingdom Viridiplantae; phylum Streptophyta; class Magnoliopsida; order Malpighiales; family Erythroxylaceae; genus Erythroxylum; species Erythroxylum havanense. The sequence goes on from JANTNU010000234.1 coordinate 24,720,893, forward strand.
ATGATGACTCATGAATAATTCCTGTTTTCTGAAAAAATGAAGAAAGGGTTTGATTGAAATAGTCCTTGGCATTGTCTGATCGAAAAAACTTGATCATCTGTACACTTTCCTTCCAGATGAGAGGACCAAAAAAAACTTCTTCTTTAGTACAATCAGGTATAATCCTTCCAAAGGCCTTTGTTTGTTCTATACCCTCCTACTCTTGGATAATTAACTCTGGAGCCATAGATCACATGACCGGTAGCTCCAATTTTTTCCCCTCTTACTCACCTTGTACAAGGAACCAGAAAATTAGAATTGCTGATGGTTCCCTAGCTTCAGTTGCAGGAAAAGGGACAGTCCCTATTTCAGATACCTTAACACTAAAAAATGTTCTTCACATTCCAAATCTTTTCTATAACCTGGTTTTTGTTAGCAAACTAACCAAAGATATGATTGCAAAGCTAATTTTTTGGTCAACTCATTATATGTTTTAGGATTCGAAATCGGGGAGGATGATTGGGGTTGCTAAGGTTACTGGAGACTTATATATCTAGCAAGAAGAAGGCAAGAAACATGAAGAAGGGAGCTGTCACGTTACTGTCAGCAAGAATGAGGAAGAAATAATGATGTGGCATTATAGGTTAGGCCATCCTAGTTTACAATACCTGAAGTCCACGTTACCTCATTTATCTATCAATAAAAGTGCTAGGTTTCAATGTGAATGTTGTGAATTATCTAAACTTCATAGAAGTCATTAACCCATCAAAAACAACCAATGTCCGAAGCCATTTATGTTAATTCATAGTGATTTATAGGGTCCCTCTAGAACTCAAACACCTAATGGAAAATGGTGGTTTCTCACTTTCATTGATGATTGTTCTAGGGTCACATGGGTATTTATTTTGGGAGATAAGTCTGATGTTTGTGCCACATTTATGTCCTTCTATAGCATGGTTAAAACTCAATTTCAAAAGGAGATTAAAATGTTAAGAAGTGACAACGAAAAGGAGTATGTGAACTTGGCCTTAAAAAACTTCCTAGATAGCAAAGGACTTGTCCACCAAACCTCTTGCAGTTACACCCCACAGCAAAATGGGATTTTTGAACGCAAAAACAAACATCTTTTAAAGGTGGCTAGAGCAATTAGCTTTCAAACACGTCCCAAAATACCTATGGGGAGAAGCAGTTCTCACTGCCAATTTTTTGATAAATAGACTTCCCTCCAAAACCTTAAAATTCCAAACCCCATTACAAACCTTAACTTCCTTCTTTCCTAATACAAGACCAAACCCGCTTGTCCCTCTGAAAATAATTGGAAGCACTGTGTTTGTCTATAACCATGATCCCAAGAATTCCAAACTAGATCCTAAAGCTATCAAATGCATCTTTGTTGGATACTCTAGAACCCAACAGGGATATAAGTGCTTTGATCCAACATCCCGGAAGTTTTTGACCTCTATGGATGTTACATTTTTTAAAGGTAAACCTTATGATAGCCACACTAATCTTCAGAGGGAGTATTTCAGTGAGGAAGATGAGAGGTCTAGTGGGAAAAAAAAAACTGAGATGTTGAATCTAAAAGGACTAGCAGCAGAAAAGTTTACTGGTCAGGCGGAGGAAAAGAAAATAAGGAAGAAGACGATGTTGAGAAGGAAGCAGGAAGTGGAGCAGAAAAAATTTCACGGTGTAGTATATAGTAGGGGAGCAAGGGAAGTAATATTCGATACAACCTAATTATCATCTCCGAATCTAAGTCCTGACATCTCACAATCTGAGACTACCCAACTAGGTAACTCGAATGATCTCACTGGTGATATTTTTCTTCCTACTGCAATGAGAAAAGGGAAAAGATCATGCACACAATACCCTACATCTAACTGTCTCTAATGCAAACTTGTTTGCAACATTTTCTGCCTTTATTTCCACACTAACCAGTGTAGAAATTCCAAACAACGTACATGATGCTTTGGTTATTCCTAAGTGGAGGGAGGTTGTTTTGGAAGAATTAAATGCCCTGGAAAAGAATGGCACGTGGGAGAGAATTAGAAGCCTTTGCCTAATTCACTTTTGATCTCGATAAATAATAATCAAAAAGATTTGTGCATATATACACAAATCGAATGGCACGTGGGAGAGAACCGACCTGTCAAGCAGAAAAAAGTTGGTTGGATGTCGGTGGATATTTACCATTAAATACAATGCAGATGGTTCAACAAAAAGATTTACAGCTCGGTTAATGGCAAAGGGTTACACAAACATTTGGGGTGGACGATACTGAGACATTCTCTCCTGTGGAAAAATTGAACAGCGTTCTATTATCAGTGGTTGCATGCTTAGACTAGCCTCTAATCCAACTAGATGTAAAAAATGCTTTCTTGAATGGTGATTTGGAAGAGGAAGTGTACATGAAGCCACCTCCTGGGTTCAAGAAAAGCTTTGGGAGCAAGGTGTGCAAACTTAGAAGGTCTTTGTATGGACTAAAACAATCCCCAAGAGCCTGGTTTGCTAGATTCACCAAGTTTGTAATAAGTCAGGGGTATTCCTAAGGCCAATCAGACCATACTTTGTTTACTAAAGGGATTGGGGAAGGTAAAATTGCTGTCCTAATAGTGTATGGGGATGACATCATAATTGCTGGGAATGGTCTTGTGGAGATAGAAAAGTTACATGCATAGCTCAGGAAGAAGTTTGAAGTCAAAAACTTGGGGCAGCTCAAATATATTCTTGGCATGGAAGTAGCTCAATCCAAGAAGGGAATTATGGTTACTCAAAGAAAATACACTTTGGATTTATTAGAAGAGATAGGTTTAAGTGGCTGTAAGCCTTGTGATACACCAGTAGAACCATGAAAGAAACTTGGACAACCCGAAAAGGATGTTCCAGTAGACAAGGAGAGGTACCAGAGGCTAGTTGGGAAGCTAATTCACTTATCTCACACCAGGCCAGATATAGCATTTGCAATGAGCTTAGTATGCCAATTTAGGCACTCACCATATGAAGAACACTTAGAAGTTGTCTTCAGAATTTTGAAATATCTGAAGGGATGTCCCGACAAGGGATTGTTTTTTAGGAAGGAAGAAAGAAGCATAGAAGTTTATACGGATGTAGACTATGCTAGCTCCATCACTAACAGAAGATCAACATCAGGCTACTGCACCTATCTATGGGGGAATATGGTGACATGGAGAAGTAAAAAGCAAAAGTCTTGTGGCTCAGACGAGTTATGTCTGAGTTAAACTTGGAGGTTAGGCCTCCTATGAAGTTGTATTGTGACAATAAAGCAACCATTACTATTGCACACAATCCAATACTTCACAAAAGGACAAAGCACATAGAGGTTGATAAGCACTTTATCAAGGAATAAATGGAAGAAGGAAGCATATGTATTCCGTTTGTTCCCACTAAAGAATAGAGAGCAGATGTCTTCATAAAGGGGCTGTTAAGACAACCATTTAAAGAGCAAATTGGCAAGTTGGGCATGATAGATATCTTTGCACCAACTTGAGGGAGTGTAGACAATCCCGTAATTGTAGATAATCCCATAATTAAGGGATTATTCTTAGAGATTATTCTTAACTATAATATCTAGTTATATTAGGCATATTTCCTAATAAGGAGTCTTCCTAAATTGGAAGACTACCAAAACTATGTACCCTAGCTCTATATAAGGACCTACGGGTCTATAGCATAATAAGATAACAATCTTCTTCATGCATCTGAATTATTATAGTAGTTTTGCTAGCAATGTGTAGTAGCACTAGAATTTACAACATGTACTCTTATCCATCATTTTTAATTTAAAGTAAAGAATGCAAGCATAGAGGGAGGCTTAGAAGCTTACTAGTTTGAAACTGAGCTGGCACAGAATGGAATATTCGCCCAATTACAACAGACAAGATTGTCATCAATGATAAAGCACCCATTGATCCTAGAAGAACCTATTCAGGTATCACAATAGATCAACTACAACATTAGCTTTACAATCATCATGCTATAATTGTCCAAAAATTATCCTCATCAAAATATAAAAAGACGTAGGGTCTTGAAATGAAAGAAATACTACAAATATCATCCAAGAAATACAAACACTAACCAAGTATTAAATAAGAAAATATGATATATGATAAGGCTAAAAATACAAGAAGATTATGATAAACTAAAAATTTTATATCGTATAAGCTTACAAAAAAATTTTTGGAAACAATGATTAGTACATACTTACACTTTTTCTTTGCATATAGTAGCATAATTAATTACAATTTAGGCCCTTGATTCATTCTGTGCTTAACATAAACTGTAATGTGAAGGAGCTTTCTCAATTTAAGATGATTGGACCAGGATGTAACAAATGTTATCATTAGTCATCCCCTTTAAATTAGAAGGGAAGTAGCACTTACAAAATTAATGAAAAACTAAAGACGTAGTGACAATATTCACGCAAAATGGAAGGAAAAATGAACTGTCTTCTTACAATAGATTTAGAATTACATGATTATATACATCTTAATGTAGGAGGGAAAATATTAATCAATCTCCCAAGATTCCATACTCTCATAGGAAATGAAAGTAGTCTCCTAGGATTCCACACTTTCCTAGGAAAGGATAAACAATCTCTTAGGATCCCACAATCTTTAGAATGCCAAAAGATTTGACTTTCCTAAAGACTCCCTCTCAAGCTAAGGAATAGATGTCTTCTATTCCCATCTTAAAAGTAATATCATGAAAACTTGAATTGATCAACCCCTTTATTAGAGCATTAGCTAGTTGGCTTCCTAATGGAACATATGACGTATATACAAGCCCTTCCTCCAATTTCTTTTTGTCGAAATGTCTATCAATCTCAATGTGCTTTGTTTTATCATATTGACTAGAGTTATGAGCAATATCGATGGCTATTTGCTGTCACAATAGAGCTTCATATGACCTTCCCACTTAATTTTCAAGTAATCAATAACAATCTTCAACCATAATAACTTGCATAAGCCTTAAGCAATTACTCTTTTTGTTGATGATCTAGCCACAAAATTTTGTTTCTTGCTCCTCCAATTCACCAAATTGCATCCAAGAAAAGTACAATAAATTACAATTAATCTTTGGTCTACCATAGATCCTGCAAAGTCCATAGCAGTGTAGGCTTTTAGGGTGAGATGACTATTCCTCTTAAATAGAATTCTTTTGCTTGGATTTCCTTTTAAGTAATGCAATATCCTATACACAAACTTGTACATGTGAATCTCTTGAATCATGCATAAACTAACTAACTATGCCTATTGAGTATGCTATGTTGGGTGGAGCATGAGCAAAACATACGAACCTACCTACAAACCTTTGGTACATCATTCTATCAATTTCGCTTCTTAATAAGTTATGGTTTGGGCCCATTGGAGTAGATACCCGTTTGCACACAATCTTTTCCATCTTTTAAGAGATCAACCATATATTTCTATTGAGATAAGAAAGTTCTTGGTGGAATATACCACATCAATACCAAGGAAATATTTCAATTTCCCAAGCTCCTTGGTCTTGAATTCTTTGTTCGGTCATTTCTTCAAATCTGCTTTTTCTTTTTCATCGTTTTCATTTACAATAATTCATCAACATACACTAGAAGTGTGGTCACTCCCCCGACAACTGTGGGTTTGATGAAGATGGTGTGACACCTTGACTTTATTTATATCCCAACCCTTTCATATGTTTAACAAATCTACCAAACCATGCTCTAAGAGATTGTTTCAACCTATATAGGGCCTTTTTAAGCTTACACACAATAAGTTTTCTTTAAAGCCTAGTGGAATGTTCATGTCGATTTCTTTACCTAGATCTCTATGAAGGCATTCCTCAGATCATACTGGAGAGGTTTCCAATCAATGTGAATTGCCATAGATAACAAATCCTCACACAATATTTACTAATTACCAATCCTGTAAGTTTGAATGTACACTTTAGCAAACAATTGTGCTTTATACCTCTCTAATTTCAATATGAAGATCCATTTAGCTATCAACTATGTTCTTCCCTTTGGTTTATCAACAGTCTCTCCTGTCTTGCTCTTCTCTAACACATCCATTTCCTCTCTCATAGCATTCTTCCATTCCTTTTTTGAGAATGCCTCAAAATGAGTATTAGGAATGAAAATAGAAATTAGCTTCATAATGAATTTTGTGTAGGTTGGTAACAAGTGTTTAAGTGATCTATAGTGAGGCAATGGGTATAATGGTCTCTTTGTGCACTTTCTAGTACCTTTCCTAATAGCAATAGAAAGGTGGGAGCCATTTGTGGGTTTTTCAACTAATTGTGTATGTCAAGGAGGATCAGATCATTTGCAAAGTTTGATTGGATTCGTAGTCTTGTTTCAGGTCTGAAGCAATTGCTCTTTGAGAATACCCTTACGAATATATTGGAAAATCTTGGGAATCACGAATGGACACGAGAGATTTCTATATTTTTTGGGACATACGCAAGACTAGATGACATGAAAGATTTCAACATTTTTTGGTCAGGCGTAGGACTAAAGGTTGAAGATGGGTTTGGAATAGACACAAGAAGGTCAAGTGACATAAAACACTCAAAAATATTATCTTCCATCATTGATGTCTCTTGATGAAGATAGGACTTGGCAAAACATGGTTTGTTTTCAATGAAAGTGATGTCAGCCGAGGTATAAAACTTTCATGATGAAGGGTTCTAGGACTTGTACACCTTTTATCTAAGTGCATATCTTAAAAAGATGCATCTAATGGGCACAAGGATCTAACTTTCATCTGTATTAACCATGGATATGTAGAAAGACGATGCAACCAAATACTCAAAAAGTAAGCTCACTTGAGGTTCTGAGGTTTGGGTAATAATAGTAAAGGTTTAGATGGGACTTTTATTGTCTAACACAAGTGAGGGAATTTTATTTATGACGTGTGAGGGCAGTTCCATTGGAATTAGGAACATCCCCTTAAAAGTTTATAGCCCAAGTTATACTAAATAAATGCCCTTTTTTCTGCTTTGCTACCCCATTTTGTCAACGCATGATGAGTCATTAACAATTCCCTCTTTTTGAAAGTAGGTGACAAAATCTGATTAAAATAATTTTTAGCATGATCAAACCTAAAGTTTTTAATCTTAAAATCAAATTAGTTTTGGATTATGGAAAGAAAATTAAGAATAACTGTGCTAACATCAAATTTTTGTTTGAGTAAGAAAAACCACATAATCCAAGTACAATCATCAATCAAGGAGGCCAACAAGCCCTAGAAATACTAGGAATAGGGACCCCATATATCACCATGAATCAAATGAAAAGGATGAGGACTTCTTTTCAAACTAATAGGAAAGGATATACAAGTATGTTTTGTCAATTTACAAGTTTCACAATGAAAAATTAAGATATCTAATCCTTCAAAAAAAATGTGAAAACATGACTTTTAAAACTCTAAAATATGGAAGGTATAAATGGTAAAGTCAAATGAAATCTTTATCTAAAGTATCAAGAAATGACATTTACAAATTATTCAAGATTTTTTTAGAAGATTCAAGATGAGAAACCATAAGTCTAACCTCTTCCCTGAGCCCAACTCCTAAAGAACACAATAAGAAGAAGAAAAAATTGCATAAATATTTAAGGTCATATGTAAGTTTTTGAATAGACAAAAGGCTATTTTTGAATTAATACAAGGTTGGTAGATAGTTTTGGCAAATGAAGAACACCCTTTTTTTTTATAGAGAAGAGGTGTAATATATACATCTCCTACTCTTGCAACAATAACCAATGAACCATTGGCCACTACATGTCCTACTCCTGCAACAATAGTCAACAAACCATTGGCCACTACAATCTTCCTATTATTAAGGCATGGAGTATACGTATAAAGTAAATGTGAGGAGTGAGTTAGATGGTCTATGGCATCGAGACAATTATCCAAGTAGAGGTATAATACTTGTTTGAGGCATTCATGCAAAAAGAAGATAAGGGTTTACCCGAGAGACCTAAATAACTAGCCCCAGAGTGCTTCTCAGGAGATCCCGATAAATTCCTCAATTTCTCAATATCCTAACTATTAAAACCTCCTTAAAACGAACCTTAGGCAATCTTAGATATAGATATTCGGCACAAGAAAAAAAACAAAAGAATGATTTCCTAAGAAACTGGAGCAATGAAGGTTGCTCGACGAAGTAGTCCCAATAAAAAACCCTTACCATGATGTGAAATAAAAGGAAGAATTAGTTGTTTGATTACAAAATTTTGGATTACATCCTTGAATACATCTTAGTATAGGAGGAAAAATATGAATCAATCTCCTAGGATTCTACACTCTCTTAGGAAAAGAAAATAGTCTCCTAGGATTCTGTACTTTCCTAGGAAAGGAAAAGCACCCTCTTAGGATCCCACACTCTTTACAACGCAAAAAATTGACTTCCCTAAAAGGATAGTATACAACTTGACAAATAGCTTCTTTTTTTTTTATGAAATCCAATGCCAAAAACACCCATAGGATTTAGCCATGTTTCATTAGTTTCAGTGAGATTGCTTATCACTCGTTTATGGAAACCAATCTCATACAAAATGGTCAGCTATATGCTTACCCAATAGCATATATGACGAATCAACAACAGAAATAGGCAAACAGAAAAAGAAAAAAGTTGCAAAAGAGACCATACCAGCCCTTTCTCATATTGCATAGCCAACAGCGCAGCGATAAAAAAGGTCTGGACAATACATGAAGAAGTCATCTCCAAGCTCGAGAAGAATGGGTAGACATAAGGATAAATAACTTAGAAAGCAAACCTACTAGTATCATTCAAGTTTTCAGTATTCATATTACATGTATTAAGTCATTGAGCCATTGAACCAATGCCAACAGTATTAGAACATAAAGACAATATCAATCCCAATGAAGAGCACATTGTCCATACTACTTGATACTAGAACTTCACATTACTCCTATTTAACAAACTAATGGATTAGTTGATATGTTTACATTCAGTAGAAGATATCAGAAAGATGCTGCTCAAATGTTAGATCTTTCAAGCAGTTATTATATGAAATAAGCCAATCAAAAAGTTTTGTTTCTATACAAAATTTGTTGCTTCCTTTTCTTTTTTGTCGATTCAAGGGCTGTGTAGCTATTCAGATGAATGGTTGATTACTGTTATTTAGACAGGTTCATAGAAGTTCAACTATGAAAATGAGTAAGATAAGATTACAATGATTACCTCTAAGATCCCTATTAAATCCTCCCTCCTTATAAATAGGACATTAATTCAACACTGTTAAATTACTGAACCACCAAATTTTTATCATTGTACATGTAATTACAATAGAAAAGTACAGTTTGCAGGTAATCACAATGATAAACCTCTTATTTTCTTAAAAAAATCATTCAATCTTTTCCTTTTTGCATTTTGGAAATTTTTGGGTAGCAAAACCAAAATGAGAATGTAGATATTCTTTAGCTATATGATATGCCATAAAACCGTAGACACAATTTATATTAAAAAGTAGAGACACCAAAAAATGATCATGAGATTGGAATAAAGTTGGTGTTTATTAAGTTTGGAGCTTATTTGGCAAGATACAATGGAAACAAAGTCCATATACTGAAGTAAAGAATGTAGAGAAAAATATGTAGACAAATGTTGTCTTTAAGTAGAATGGAAAAGGTTGTACCAAACGAAAATTCGTAATTTATTGGAAAGGTTTTCTTTTTTCACATTGTTATTGAATTACTTGGCATTATTTCTATAAACTTTTCAGCATGTGGCACCAATAAAAATCCTACATCATTCAGAATCTTTTTTTAATTGTATTAACTTCTCATGATTCTCCTTATCTTTTGTCCTACGTATTTCTTAAAATTTTCATTCGGAACAATCACAAGGACATAATCAATTTGATAGGCATACAATTTTATTGTAAGTCTAAATAAGTAAGTTGCATTCAACTTGGAAAACAAAATTCATAAATCAAAGATGTTAAATAGTTACCTTGTCCCCAATTTCTGAAACAAATATCAATGTAAATGCAGCAGTTAACCCTGACTTTGCAATTGCTGCTAGGATTGATGAAGGTCCACCTTTCACAAATGCAATCAACGAAAATACAAGGGCACATCCAACTAGCACAATGGCTATAGATAGGGGATAAGGAATTTTGTTGGGATCTTTAACACTGCAATCATTCATAACTGTAGTCAATGAGTCAGAATCAAGGTGATCCAACCTCAATGATGATAAGCTAAAACTCAAGACAAGTCCAAGTTTGTAGGCTATTTACAACAAAGAATTATATAATAAAAATATAAGGATTTCAAAATAAAAGAGAATGTAGTTTAAATGAACAAAATAAACCAGGCCACACTTGTCTACAGCATCCTATTTTTCAAAAGGTAAAAATCAAGAAATTTGTGGAAGGGCAAGTCTCGTACTATTGTAAAATCAACATATCAAATTCACTGAAATTCTTGTTTTGAAGAGTGCCACCATTATACAAAGAACAAAATATAAATTTATGGGCCTTAAAAAGCATGAGGGTCATTCAACTTAAAAGTCTTTGAGTACAATGGACAAGAAATTATTCCATAAAAATGGAGTAATTATCATCTCCGGTTTATTGAAATAAAGACATGCAGTGATCAAATAATATTTTTCATTTAATTGTGTGAACATTATTAACTTAATGAAAACTATAAAACTAGTGAGGAAGTAAAACTTCTATAAAATTAAGAAGAAAAACTAATTGTGGATCACTCACATTCCAGAAGAATTGTCACATGGTGAACCACTAACAAAACTTCTCTGGGTATCTTGTTCTTGGTCACCTTCATAGCTCCCAGATCCAATACTAACATTAGATGCTTGAGTTCTATTTCTGCCAAAGGCAGAATTCAATCTTGAGATCTCCCTGCATCTTACTACAAGCACAATAAGTCAAAAAAAAAAAAAAGAAGAACACAAATAGCACATTCGTCACATACTCAACAAAACCTAACAACCATGATCAACCACAAGATGTCATGGGATATTGCAAAAACAAAGCTACAATATAAAAGAGAAAAATAACAACGCAAAAAAATACCCTAGAACAATGAGAACACAATTAAACTTGTACAAAATTTATTTCATAAATAAATCAGACTGAAAAAAAATGCAGCAAAATAATACCTAGACAGAAATCTGTTGTTCCATAAATAAATAAAAAAATCAAGTACAAACCTACTTTTGTAGCTTTCTTTTAACTTTCTAAAGAGTGGTTTTCTAGCTAATATCAACATGTACTTACGTCATTTAAATTTTGCTAAAAGGAAAAGGAGAAAGAAAGTAACACCTGCCCCTTGAGATTGAATACTCAGCATATTTTATTTAGGATTTGAAAATTTGGAATCAGGGTATTGATGAATGTTTGAATACATTTCTCAAGTAATATATCTACCATAAACAATATCATAATGACTAAATTTCCATCACCCAATAATGAAAAACATTAAAATTTAAGAAATATGTTCTTCACAAATAAGCTTCACCCGAGAACAATCAATGACTTAAGGGTAATAGGATTCAAAATGATTTCTAGCCAAGTAGATAGCAGACTTGATTAATTGATGTCTCAAGCAGTAAAATGCATCCCATAATGTGTAGAGAACCTCTGATATTTTATCGTACCTTTAGCATCTAAGCAAAAGACAGAACGTTTAGATTAATTCTCTGTTCAACTTAGTAGTTCTAAATCCTTACAAATTGCCAATAGTTATCAACTCTGTCTGCTTTACAAGTTTATATAACATTAGTAAATGCACCTTCATATGCTCTCCAGGCATACATGTCATAGTAACCAAGATTATCAGCATCCAAAATAACCTCAGCACAACCCAAGCGTTTAAGGTTAATGTTGAATGATTGCACCATCAAATCGAAATACAGGCCAGGAATCCAAGGACTATAGTTTACAAACAATGATTACAGTAGTTATCTCACTTCTGCTGCACACCCAATTACCATGAATTACATGAAGTATTTAACATTTGGATTCCTCACACCAATCCTATCAATAAAGTAAATTAACATCATACATATGGGTTACCAGTCATGTCATATAGTTATCACTCTTTTATCTATTTAGCTTCCAGCTGCGATGGCACACCTTTGATTTCTACCATAAAGGAGATGACAAATAACACTTCAAACTCAAAATAGTTCTAAAAGAACCCACCACCGCAAGAAAAATAGTTTCCCTCCACTGAAATGAACTCCCAACAATAAGAAAGGAGTTTTGACCCTGATGGCTCAAACCCATATATAAGCGTACATGAATCAGACTAAACACTCAATTCCAGGTCATCTACTATGTCCAGTTCTAACAATAGACACGTTACTGAAACTTTCCTCGACTATTCTTCAGATAAGTCAAATCTACAGCTGAAATGAACAGCTTCTTGATTCCCTTGACACAACCACCATTCATTAAAAGGAAACATTAAGATGGAAAAGACCAAGAGAAATAAGGGGGAGTAACTTACATGAAGATGAAATAGGTTTTCTAGATATGGTGGCAAAACAAGGCAATGACTCAACCAAAGCCAATACCGGAGGAGGTTTCGCTCTTGAAATGAATGGTAGGCTTTGAAAGCTCAACCCCTTCATCATTCCTTTTTCTTCTCTCTCGTCAACTTTCTTATCTGGGATTACTCAAAAACTAAGTTCGGACATTCAGAGCAGGATGAGATTAAATTCCTGGACTGGATTTGCAGCAACACTGAAATGACCGTTTCCTGCTCTTCAGTTCTAACCTCGTTTTAGTTGAAGTTTGAAGAGATGGGAGCATTCGGGTCCTAACAGTTTTGGTTCTGAATCATGTCAAGCGGTTGGGTGGTTGCCACGTGTTAATTGCAGATAATAGGTCATTTCCGATGCTTCTCGCATAGTTTGTCATTGATTTGATCCATTACTCTTTCACTACCATATAAAAGTTACAATGAAATGTATCATGATCAAATTATAGTTTTACCATTTTTACCAATAGACCCTTAGAAAAGCATCTAGCAAATGAAGCTAACAGGCTTTCGATATGCAGTTTTATCTGAACCAATCATTGTCATTTTATCTTAAATTTTGTCAAATTAACTTTTAAATTTACATGATTTCAACCAACTCTTTAAGAGCCGGTAACAGAGTATGGAGGACGCTTGTTTGGTCAAACTTTGGTTACTGAGTTTTCTAAAATATATGCTTTATTGATGTAAACCTAGAATATAATAAATTAATAAATTGAGAATTGAAATTTGAGGTTTTTACGAGGAGATTATGAAGGCCAACAAAAATAGCACATATAAAACAATTAAAATAAATAGCATAGTTAATAATTAATGTGATAAATTAAGAAGAAGATTAGTGACATTTTTTTGGTCTCATATGGCATATAAAGAGGGAGCAAATTATGTGTGTATATCCTTTTTTTTGGGTAATTCAGTATAATTTTTTATACAAATAAGAAAATGTTTTATATACAACTAGTGATTTTCGGAGAAATCTCTAGCATACCAAAAGGGCTCACGTAATATAGATACATAAGAACTGTGAGCAAGGCGTGGAAGGAAAACTACCAGCACCACTCCTTCACCAATTACCTATCGAGAAGCCTAAAAAAACTAATTCTGCTACCCTGTTACTTCACCAGCAAGCATGACAACAACATAAAATGTCCAGTAATTAGATTCCAACCCCAAAAACTAAAACCACAATCAGCATAACTCAACATGAAAAAGTGAGAAAGTCCTTATATTTCCTTGTCCACGGTTATGGTTGTCTTCTACTCATATACCTTTTTAAACAATATCGTCATAGGAAATGGTTCTCCTCCTGGTGACCTGCTTGTTATAGGTGTGAAGGAAGTATAAAACTTCCTCCTTGTTACCCCTAATATATCACAAAAACCTGCACTTTTTTCAATAAGAATAAAATAAAACAAATACACACACAGTTATCTTCTTTCGGTGTTTAAGCGGAGATGCTCCATAATTTGTAAGATCAATCGCGAGATAAGACTCCCTATATCCAAGGCTTCATCTCTGAAGGTTTAAAGATTTCGTTCAGACCACAGATTATGCACAATAACAGACAAGACAATGCAGAAGGTATGTAAGTCACTATAGTTGGAGATCGATGAGTTGTGTATGGAATGGAGATCGGTGAGTTGAGGATTGCTGATGTGGAAATGGTTAAGAATATTGAACCATACCGTTCTTGAGAAAGAACAATGAAAGAATATATGGTCTGTAGTCTCGGAATCCAAAACACACAAAGAACATCAGTTGGGGGTGTGAAGAAGCAGTAATTTATCCCTAGTCTGCAATTTGTTTTGAAAGTCCAGCCATAAGATGAAAGAACATCTAGAACTATTCCCCTTGTGCCATACTAATAGATATCAAGGCACCATCGGATTGGTAGGTCTCATGGGATTGTATGCTAACTCATTAGTATATTGCTTGGAAAAGCTTGCTAGCCATTCTAATCTATCCTCACTGGATGAATCTGGGTTATAAGAAGAGGTTTTAGGTTGCGGATGGGCCCCACGTTTGATCTTGCCACCTCCATTCATTGCTCCAGATAGCATCTGATTCTCTAGCATTCATAGGAAGATCTGACCCATTGATCAATTAAGGACTCAAGTAAGTCAACAGAATACCTCTCGGATGCTAAGGATTCTGTCATAAAAAAGTAGAGCTACTATTCGCAATTCTAAATCGAAATTGGTTCCCAATTTGGTCTCCAACAGACAAAATCTTCCGCCAACTCCATGAATTGCCATTGCTAGGTAAAATATTCTAGAAAATTTTCCTTCACAGTATAATTGTGTGAACCCATTTAACCCATAAGGCTTCCTTATCAGTAAAAAGAACCTAAATTCTTTTCCCTATCATCACTTTATTCCAACAAGGGAAATGTTTAAAACCTAGACCACCTTCTTTTTTAGGTCTACAAATATCATTCCAATTAACCCTAGCTGCAGCTTGTTTCTCAACCGACCCCAACCAAAAAAAGTTTCTAAGTTTGTTGTCTATTTCCTTAACAATAGAAGAAGGAAGAATGAAGATACTAGCCCAATACACCTAAAAGGTAGACAAGACCGAAATAACTAATTGGAAGAAAGATGTTTATGGGTTCAATTGTTAACTATGCAATCAATTTTATCTAACAAAGGGAGACGATCCCTTTTAGACAACTGACTAGATATAAAGGGAAGTCCTAAATATCGAATGGGAAGGTGTCCTAGTTTAAGACCAGACAGGTTTTCAATTTGAGGGACCATTTGGTTCAACTCTGGGGAGAAAAGGAACTGACTCTTATTCAAGTTCATGATCATACCACAAACTTGAGAAAAGGAACCTAAACAATCTAGTAAAGTTTGGACCGAAATCAAATCTCCATGATAAAACATTAAGAGATCATCAGCGAATAGGAGATGAGTGAGTTTAAAAGCTTTACATCGCCAACGATACTTAAAGGTGTTACTACCTATGATGCACGCATTTAAGCTCCTAGTGAACACCTCTATACAAATGATGAAGAGAAGAGGGGAAAGGGGGTCTCCTTGTCTCAAACCTGACTTACCTGGAAAGAATTTTGTAGGGGAGCCATTAATAAAAATTGCATAAGCTGGAGAGGTAATACACTCCTTTATCCAATGAATGAACTTGGGAGGACATTCGACAGCTTCTAACACATTCAGGAGGAACTCCCAATGTATAGAATCATAATATTTTTGTAAATTCACTTTAAAAACACATCTCTTGTGATTATTGGCTAGATGGTAATGTTTGAAAATCTCCTAAGCCAACAAAATATTATCCCCTATTCTACGATTTTTAATGAAAGCACTTTGATTTGGGCTTATAAAGCGAGGGAGAATCTCTCTAAGTCTGTTAGCCAAGATTTTTGTTATCACCTTATAAATAAAGTTACAGTAAGAGATAGGTCTATAGTCCTCTACTGTGGAAGGATTGGCTTTTTTGGACACCCAAGTAATGAAAGTGGAGTTAATTTCTTTGAGAAGTCTCCCATGAAGGAAAAAATCTCTAATAGCCCTAGTAATATCCCAATAATAGGCTATGTATGATTAAAGAACATCCCATTAAAACCATCTAGCCTAGGAGACTTATTTGGGTTAAAAGACTTGAAAACATCCCTAATCTCCTGATTTGAGACTTCAGCATTGAGAATATTGATAAGAGATTCATTAAGTCGATGAGGGAATAACTTCTCCACATACTCTTTGGAAGGAGGGAGGTCCTTCCTGGTCCCAATAGTCCTTTCAAAGCATCCTAAAAATTGGTTTTGAATCTCATCGATAGCTATAAGTCTAATACCATTCTCTCCTATAATCAAATAAATGGCATTCCTATTCCTATTTGCCATAATAGAATTGTGAAAAAACTTGGTATTTTGATCCCCCTCTCTAAGCCGTTTGATATGAGAAGACTGTTTGAGAAAGGACTCCTAGTCAGTTAAGGCTCCTAATGTTGGACCCGGGCCCCGGATGTCCGAATCCCGAGGCGGCCCCTCGGGTCGCGCTCGCGCCGAGCGCCCCAAACCGCGGACCCGATCCCAACATTTAGGCACAATCGATCATTTAATACATACATACATTTCCATAACTTACACAACCACGCATTAAAGACCCTATAATCATAGGGATTTCATACCATTGCAAATTAAAGGAAATTCAACAGGTATTCTCAATTATA
>JANTNU010000234.1:24823976-24835785 GCA_024752395.1 Erythroxylum havanense
TATTAATAATTTTATTAATAAAATTAATCTATTAAATAAATATATATTAATATTATTACAAATATAATAAAAATATAATAACTAAATAAATATATAATAATATTATATATTTACAAATAAATAAATATTTAATAATATTATTACAAATATAATAATAATCTAATAAATAAATAAATATATAATAATATTATATATTACAAATAAATAAATAAATAATAATGTTAGTACAAATATAATAAAAATCTAAATCATTACAAATATATAATAATAATAGTATTATTATTATTATTACTATTATTTACACGTCTTTGATAATAATAATAATTATTATTAAACATTATTATGGTTATTTAATTATTCTTATTAATTAAATTATTTTCAAATTTGATAAGGGGATTATTCTTATTATTATTAACCATTATTATGGTTGTTTAATTATTATTATTAATTTAATTGCTTAATGTTTTTGATATTTAATAATTTTCTACTGACTACTATTCTTATTATTAAAAATTTTATAATTTTTTGAAAATTATTAAATAATATCATTATATTGTTGATTATTTTTAATTATGTTCTTAATATGAATAAGTAACAAAACCATAATTCAATAAATCAGTTGCTTTGGAGTTGTATAAAAAGGAATGTGGATTAAAAGAATGGAAAGTGGCTGCTAGTTTGGCTTTTTAAATGGCTGTAAAACGGCGTCTTTGGTGGGTCCCATAGATACTGTCTATTTAAGATGTCAAAGTGTAAATTTTAAGGATAAAACGGCGCCGTCTTATTCTTAGACAGAGGAAAATTCGACAGACGATCTGCTCTCAGGCAAATTCACTGTGTTCAAGATAGCCTTAAGCACTACCATATCTAGTGAATGTAAAGAAAGGAACATATTGATCTTTTAGGAGAAAACTATTTAACTTCAAGTCTTTAAATCCTAAATGCTTAGGTAAAATATGTGAACAAATTCTAGTCCATCTCCCTTTCTTCAAGTTAAATTATGTTACACTATAGAGATGGTTAATTTGTCCCCCAACTGAAGTAAGTGGAATAATAGCTAATATGGTGCACTAAAATTGCTTAACATAATCAATAACAAATTGGATCTAGGGTTTTAACTATTACATTGATATAATCAATCCTTTATTGCAATCCTAAGCTACCTTACGGCATAATAAACTAACTATATTCCTTAAGCTGAAAATTGATAAAGTTGAAGTTTGATCCCCTTGGGTTATGGTTATTCCTTTGTAAGATGAGTTATTCCTTGCTTGACTCTTTGTAACCTCTCTTTTTTAAAGTTAATACATTCTTTAACTTTCTTTTTTTTTTAAAAAAAAGACAAGCATTGCTCATCTTGTTTGTAGTGTTACAATATTAATTAAGTTACCCTTTACTTATGAATTGTTAGGAATACTAGTTGAAGAATGAAAAGTAGATAAATGAGTAAGAAGAGAACATATATATGATGGTGTATGAAACTTTTACTTATTGGTTTAACATCAAAACATTGTAAGAATTAGCTTTATTCATTGGTCTACTTACTAGATTTTTTCTCTATTTTATAAGTTCTCTTTTTGTTGAATATAAAATGTTGGCTTAAGAAAGTGATACCTATTTTTTTTATACCTTACTCTAGTAATTATTAGTATTTTCATTATTATGTCTTTATTTTTTCATGGTATACGTGCAGTCGTTTTCAAATTTTAATACTGCTTAGGATTTTATAGTGGTGTGTGATGGTGGGTTTTAGGTGGTTTGTGAAGGAAATTAAAGGTTTGTGTTAACTAACCAATTTCATTTCTAATGTTAGAAGGGTTGGGTCTTTTAATATGAGCTTTCCTGATTTATTTTTCATTTTTTGTGCTAATTACAATTTAGGTTAGATAAGATTCTTTTGCCAATATAAAGTAATTAAAAAGTGAAGTGATGTCCTTTTATTTATATCTTATACATTCCTAGTAGAGAGACCATTTTTGATAGACTTATGAGATTTATTTTATGGATAATGTAAAATAAAATTAGTACAAATGTTATTTCTTATAATTTAACATATCTTATGACTCCTGAAATTTAAGTGATGCTTAAAAACATGTCTATGCCCTCGATCTATACTTAAGAGGGTCACTTATTTGGAATGTGTTAGGCTTGATCTCTTTTTAGGTTGTTTTTTTGTAACTAGAGACACCCTTTTTAGTTAACGAATTGATTTATCTAAGAAAAAAAAAGTTTCAAGGTTGACTACTTGTAATTAGGATAGCAATGAAAAGGTACGGTTATTTCTAGGAGGCAAAAGTTGAAAAATCAAGTAAGGGATATCAGATTTTTTGGCTCACGTACTCTATACCTATTTAACTTAAATGGATGACTCATATCTTCTGATACAGGTTAAATACAAAACATCTGAACTAAAGGATCAGCTCTCTAAGTAAGGGGTTTTATTTCATTCACCAACTTACCGTCACTGATTCTCATTGTTAAGGTTTGATATTTTAGAGGATGTTGATAGAAATTGACATCTTTTACTAAATTAATATAATAATTATTTTATGAAATCTAATATCATAATAGCAAAGACATGTCTCATTTAAAATACTTTTATTTATGTAGACAACATAATAACCAACACGTCATTCAAGGCGAACGCGTTCTCATTGGGAATCAGACTTCAAGCCATTCCCAATTTGTATTTTAATAGAGCCTGAAGTTTATAGTTTGTTTTTTTTTGGTTTTAAGTTTTTAAAACACATAACTGTAAAAAATCAAACATGGGGCGTGCCATATGTATTGAGTTAACGTAATAAATTAATGAAGACTAACATTATATTATAGTTGATAAAAAAATTCTATTTATTAATTATTACAAAACAGACTACTACTTTTTAATAATTTTACAAAATTTATTGGTCTAAAATATATTATTTCTAATGTTTTAGTTAATCTATGTAAAAGTACAGTGCAAACAAAAATTTGGAGAGAACTTTTATATTGATAAAACAATATAATAAGTAGTTATTTTTAAAAAATGAAAGGAATTATATTAAAATTGGAAAGGCTACCTATACAATGAGACATATTATCTGTCTACGATTAGCATTTAGCATACGAACAATTTACAATAATATAAACACAAAAGAAAGCATTATAGCATCCAATGCTTTCTCAGGGCTTAGCTAATTAAGCTTTGTTTGTGATTGGCGATAAAGGCTACTCGAATCCAATTCACAAAATGATAGGCTAACTAATGTTCACCTTCTTCAACTCCGTTATATATTCTCCTGTTATTTTCCCTTTTCCCTCCAAATAGAATAGTTGACAATTTAATAAGTAATTATGCTAAATATAAAGTCAACTATTGCATAAATGATTACTAGCTATAGAATCACTAAAAATAATAATATTTTCACTATATAATAGTATGCTGAATATTTTAAAAAAATTGTAACTAGAAAAATGAAATGCATGTTGTCATTTGAAATAAAAAAATTAAAAACTTATTGGGAAGAGGAAATATAATATTTTTACAAAGTTATGATTTTAAAATAGTTTGACATTATTGACCAATCATCATAAAAAATTTATACAAAAGGACTTAAATTCTATAATAGAAATAAAAGAGGAAAGATTAATCGGCTATAAGTATTAATTTGGTGGGATGAGGATTGAGAATTGAATTGACATCAAAGATAAAGGCCAAAATTCATATTATATTAGGATTCCTTATTAGATATGAAGTAGAATTATTATGTTATTCTTATTAAGATATATTATCTCAGTTTATAGGACTTTCATAATTTCTATCATAATAGAATTTAAATTAGAAATCCTTTTCTTACTAGAATAAGGATTCTAAGAACTCTATGACCTTATTTAGTCAATGATTGATTAACTATTTTTCAACAGATTGAGAGGTATTTAACTATTTGATCATGTTAAATCTATGATAATCATATTTGGTAATCAGCTGATTGGGTTGGCAGATTGAACCCAATCATCTTTTTTGAAAATACTCATACGAGGAATGTTTTACTCCAACGATTGAGAAATTAAAGGACAAAAAGACTATTGTGCCCAAAATTTATTACAAATTATATGAGAGGAGAGGAGAGGAGAGAGAAAGAGAAAGACTTAGAGATAGATAAGTATAAAATGTGAATTCAATTTACTCAAAATAAAAAAAATACTTAGTTTACTTAAAAATTAAACCAAGTTGGAATCTTTTTCTTTAAGAATATTTTGTACTTCATATCGGTATCATTATTTTTAGAAATTATTTCATTTTTAATTAAATAAAATAAGTATCATTGGATTTGACATTGTATAATATAAAACTGCTACCAAATTATTTTATACTAACCTAAAATTTTCATAATGTTATATTCAAAGATTGGGTTGGGCATAAAAGTTTTAAGTTGCATCTAATATACTTATAAATACTTGGATTAAATTTTGTAATCAAGAAAAATTAAATCATTAAATTTAAAATATATTTTTATTTTTAAATATTCTTAAACGTAAAAATGTTTCTATAAATAGTTGTTAAGTCTAAAAAATTATTTCAATGTTAATTTTGTTAGATAAAATTGTTAAAAATATTTTTTTAGTTTTAGTTATAAGATAAGACTAATTTTATTAAAGGATTACATTTTCATATAATTAAAAATAAGTTTTATGCTCATTAACTACCACTTTTTTTAGTTTAGTTTCTAACAATAATTTAAATAATTATTTATATTTTGAACATAAGCAAATAGGTTTTAATTTATTTAATTTTGATTGATGATTGAAATAAATTAAAATGTAAGTATAAATTTTTATGAGAATATTCAAAGAAATACTAAGATATAATACTCATATCCTTATAAATCTTTTTTAAGTCATGCTGACAGCGCGTCATAGCACTAGTCAAAATAAAATAACTAGACTACTGCTATAGCAATGGTGAGTCTAGGTTAATCCCAAAAAAGAGTGTGTTCAAAGTTTATGAAATGAAATTAATCGATATTTAGGTTTTGGGGGGTTTTGGATTTTGGAATAAGAAAATAAAATAAAACTAACATAATGAAAACAAATAAAAAACATGCGAAAAATGATAAATTGGGAAATTTAGTAGTGATCTGGTTCTTTGGTTCAATATCAGCCTACACCCTAATTAAGCATAATTCATTGATTTGTTGTTCTTTTATCTCTCTTAACAATTATCGGTTGTAGATTAACAACAAGCTCTGTTATTCCCAATTTTTTCTTGGATCCTAGTCAATTACGAAGCACTTATTAATTAACCCTAGTTATCGGGAAACCTAGAATAAGCTCTCTAAGTTTATTCAGACAACCTCTTTACGAATAAGAAAAAACAGACTAATCTAGGTAACAATCACACAAGCTCGGATTATTTAACCTATATTATATTATTTCTAAAGATTCAGGACCATTAGTTGCTACACATGAACCGTGAATACAATGATTATGTCTTGCATTCGATTCTAATAAAGGGTTTCCATGAAAAATGATTCAATAAGCATTAAAATCATCATCATTCAAATACCCAATCAATTTCATACAAAATAACATAATTAATTTCTAATAAAAGAAAGAAATAAGAAAACAATAAAAACAATGCTTAGCCCAGATCGTCGGTGTCGATATTGTCTCTAAACCGGCGTTAAGAGCTTAGCCTTTTATGGGTCTCTCCAAAGAAAATACTTAATCCTTTATGAAAATACCGAAGCTGACCACTCTTTTTTTTTCTCTCATAGCTATTGTTTATGTGATGTGACAAATAAACATGTTGGGTCACGCATAGTATTCATGCCTCCACTCTTCTCCCGCAAGCTCTCTTCTACTATTTTGTTTCACACCACTATTGTGTTCTCTCCTCCCTATTCACTAATTTGATGAATAATGTTTGTGCCCATGCTACTATTCACTCTTAAAACCCTCTCTGATGTGCATTCAATACAGTCCTTATCTATGTTTTCTCCCTTTGGCTGTGCATTTTGTTGCTTGGTGTGGACTACTACGCTGCGTGTTTTAGGTCCTCCAAATGTCCAACGCGCTACATTTTGATGCTCCTTGGTGCTATCCTCCCTAAGACCCCGCCACCCATTATTTTCTTTTAAGCCACGCATATACTAAGCCATCCTAGCAAACGTCTACGTTTTGGGTTGAATAGTGCTGTGAATTTTGGTTTCTTTCACTACACTTTGGACTATTATTTTGCTCCAATATTTCCCATTTGCATGTAGTTGTCCCATCTGATGGCTTCCATCTTTATTTCACCATGATTCCAAGATGCTTTTCATTAAATTCACTCTATTAAATTCACGTTATTGCATACAAAAATATGAAAATTTCATGCACAATAACCGTGAGCTGTATTGTTTCATTATCTTAATTTTCTTGTCTTTACTTGCTCTGATATTTATCATTCTTACTCCATGAAGACAAGTGAGCGTTATTCTTCAGAAAATGACACAAATGTAGTGCTTTTGACTCACTTCAACTTCTTTGCTTTCGAATTATTCCTTAAATTACATAGGAGTCAAAGTGAGTATCTTAAGCAATTTTATGTTATTAATTGCTAAGTGTTATGAAATAATTAAACAATTAATTAAGCACATATCAATTTCTCCCACACTTGTCTTTTGGCCATCCTCGGGTAAAACATCAAATTTAAGCTCATCGACCCAAAATATTTACTCATTTCCCATATGTTCCAAGAATACATAATCATAAAAAAGATTAATGTCTTTCAAAAAATTATAGCAAGAAATCAACATTCCAAGCTTTTACTCATGATTAATCAACATTCAATACCTTTAAAAATTGAGCAATCTAACGATAGACTTGGAAAATATGTTTAACTAAAATATATCTACGAGTATACTCAATACCATTCATGATCATGATGATTCACAACTTTCCATATCATTTTATTTATTCGCCACTATAATTCACATGCAAAATCATGGATCAAAGGACTTTTTAAGGTTGTAATGTAGGCTAAGGTAAGGTGATATATATTTGGGTTAAGTATCTTTCCCTCATGTTCCGTTAGAGTGGGGACCCTTGAATCTAGGGCTACTTGGCTTTCCAATTGAGTTCCAACAATGCACTTCTCGGATCGAGACATGAGACTTATCAAAGCTAGTGAAACAAATGCAACACACAATCATACCATCAATTGCAAAAACCCAACATTCCCTCAGAATTTTATACGTCAACTATGATGAAAGCAAAAACAAGTTTCACAACTCAAACTCGAGCTCTCACACACAAACCACATTAAGCATAACCAAATCGAAGGGATCGCTTATACAATTTATGCCAACAATACATTGAAACCACAACAAGCGAACCTTTTAAGACATCATCTACCTCATGTCTAATATACTCAAATAACCCATTCATCACAACTTTAGGAGAATGCATGCTACTTTTCAACACATATGCACTTGCTTCTTGATACATTTATTTAATCTTTTGTAATTCTTATTCTTATTTTGATATTTTTCTTGTGCTTTTCTCTATTCTTTCTTTCTTTTCCTTTCTTTTCTTTTTCTCTTTTCTTAAAACATTAAAATAAACTCCATTAACATGGTAATTTCAATTACAAAACGTCCTAACATCATAACAAACCCATACATATGGACACCCCCACACATAGAATTTTGTACATCTACAAACTCAACAATCATAAATGCTCTACTAGCTTATAGCTTCGATAGGACATTTTGGTAAGTATGAAGCATGTAATGTGGTTAGTACATAAAGAAAAAGTATACAACTCAAAGGGGTTTATCAAGGAAAAAATTATGTCAATAGGATAGGTTATTTGGCTTATGTAGTTTATGAAAAAACTAAGAATGCCTAATCATATCCTTGTTAATGCATGTGATAAAAATGTGGTCTCGAATAGAAATTCAATGCAAAATTGGGATATACATATCATAAAGGCCACACATTATCAAAAGACAATAAGAATGATATAGATGTTTTAGTCTAATAAGGCTCAAAATCTTACTGGCTTTGTCTACCACTAGTCACTATTCTTCTAAAGATAATGTACATTAACCAATCACAAAAGCAAAAGTACATGTCAACGTTGTTATGAAATTCTCTAGTCAATTCAACCTCTACTCATGATTAAACAATCCTAAAAGCAATAGAAAATGAGCAAATATGTCTTTATTTGTTTTATTCTTTCTCTCATTTTGATTGAAAACTTAAAACAAGCAAAAATAAACTAACAAAGAAGCACACATGCATAAAAAATAAATGCAAAAATTTAAAAGTAAAGAAATTTACTTCCTTTGGGTTGCCTCCTAAGAAGTGCATTTGTTTAGGATCGCTGGCTTGACTCCTTCTTCTCCTTATATGACAAAATTATGATCTTCTGATGGCACATGCAGTTCTTCAATGTGAGGTTCTTTAGGATATGATCTTGGTTGATAATCGTTCCTATTTAGCTCCTTCCCTATCCTTAGACTTTCAATCTCGACTGAGTCCATACACTTAGGAAATATTTTGAACATTTCTTTATCTTTTTCTTCCTCGTTTAGTTCCTTCAATATGCTATGTAAAGGTGAAGAGTTAGTTTCAAAAATAATCCTGGATTTAGTACTTACCTTCAAGCTCAATGATATGTCCTTTGTTAGGTTCAAGCTCCTTCTCAACTTCTTCTTCTTCACAAGCAATTCCTTGAGTACTACACCCAAGATTCTCAAGCTTCTCTTCACTCTGTAAGGTTTCTATGCTAATATCCATTGGGTATTCCTTAGGTTGATATGGTTGCATCTCTTTATTTTGTAATGCTAGGTGGTTGATAGCTTCCATCAATTGATTCGCCTATCTTATCAAGTTCTAGATTTTAGAACTTGTTTCTTGCTAGAATTGCAAAGTGTTAGTAACATACACATTAAATAATTCTTTCAAAGATGTACCTTAGTCTTGATAGGAAGCTTTTGGTCTGTACAGGAATTACTGTGCTTCCTGCAAACTATCATGGAAATAGTTTGGATGATTATCTCATCCATAACAAAAGTTAGGTTGATTAGTCCAAATATTGTTATAGGATTGAGAATATGAATTAAAGAAAAATTACTCCCATCCATGTCAAATTTAATTTAAATTTTTTAATAAAAAGAAAAAAATGAAAAGATTACGAAATTACTGAAAAGAAACCAATTATGAACAAATATATATAAAACACCAATTAAAATCAACAAAAAACTAAACACCATATTCCTCGACAACGGCGCCAAAATTGACAGCGCATCATAATACTAGTCAAAATAAAATAACTAGACTACTGCTATAGCAGTGGTGAGTCTAGGTCGATTCCATCAATAATGTGTGCAAAGTTTATAAAATGAAATTAATCTGTGTTTAGGTTTAGGGGGTTTGGATTTTGGAATAAGAAAATAAAATAAAACTAACCTAATGAAAACAAATTAAAGCAAACATGCAAAAAATGATAAAATTGGGGAATTCGGTAGGGATCCTGTTCTTTGGTTCAATCTCGGCCTACACCCTAATTAAGCATAATTCATTGATTTGTTGTTCTTTTATCTCTCTTTGCAATTATCCGTAGTAGATTAACAACAAGCTCTGTTAATCTTAATTTTTCCTTAAATCCTAGCTAATTACGAAGCGCTCATTAATTAACCCTAGCTATTGGGAAACCTAGAATAAGCTTTCTAAGTTTATCTAGAAAATTGCCTTACGAACTAAAAAAATAGACCAATCTAGGTAATAATAACATAAGCTCGGATTATTTAATCTATGTTATATTATCTCTAATGATTTGGAACCGATAGTTACGAGACATGAATCGGGAATACAATCATTATGTAGTGCATTTGATTCTAGCAATGGGTTTTCATGAAAAGCGATTCAATAGAGAGTTTAAATCATCATCATTCAAATACCTAATAAATCCATATAAGATAACATAATCAATTTTTAATGAGAGAAAAAAACAAAATAATAAAAACTGCAATTGACATTAGGAACTTAGCCTTCCATGGGTCTCTCCATAGCAAATGCTTCAGCCCCCATGAAAAGATCCTAGCCGAAGGCCGTTTGTAAGGCCTCCACTCTTCTACTTTCTCCCCTAGCTACTATTCATGTGATGTGACAAATAAACATGTTGGGTCATGCATACTATTCCTGCCTCCATTCTTCACCCACAAGCTCTCTTATACTATTTTGTTTGTTTCATGATACTGTTGTGTTCTCTTCTCCTTATTCACTAATGTGACGAGTAATGTTTGTGTCCATATTACTATTCACTCTTAAAACCCTCCCTAATTTGATTCCAATGCAGTCCTTGTCTGCATTTTCTTCCTTTGGCTGTGCATTTTGCTACTTGGCGTAGACTGTTGAGCTACATTTTTTAGGTCTTCTAAACGTCCAACGTGCTACGTTTTAATGCTCCTTGTTGTTGTCCTCCTTAAAACCATGCCACCCTTTTATTTTCTTTTAACCCATGCATATAACAAGCCCTCCTACCAAATGACTACGTTTTAGGCTAAATTGTGCTGTGCATTTTGGCTTCCTTCACTAGACCTTAAACCGTCGTTTTGCTCCAATATTTCCTATTAAAAATTGATGTTGCATGGGGTTGGCCCATCTGTTGGTTTCCATCTTTATTTCACCATGATTTCAAGATACTTCTCATTAAATTCACTCCATTAAATTCACATTATTGCATGCAAAAACATGAAATTTCCATGCACAGTCGTTGTAAGCTATATTGCCTCATCATCTTAATTTTCTTATCTTTACTATCTTACTTCATGAAGACAAGTGAGTGTAATTCTTCAGAAAATGACCCAAACGTAGTACTTTCAACTCACTTTAACTTCTTTGCTTCCAAATTGTTTTGAAATCATATATGAGTCAAAGTAAGTATCTTAAGCAATTTTATGTCATTAATCGCTAAGTGTTATGAAATAATTAAACAATCAATTAAACATATATCACATGCCCTCATAAGTCATTTTACATATAAACATTTAACATTTAACATTTAACTTTACCAAACACCTTTAAATAAATAACTAATATTATCTATTAATCTGTTATCAGCTAACAGCTAATGCAATCTACTGATCACCACAGGGCCTATATATATGTATTAAACCTTTCATCAATGAGAAGCAATCTGGAATTTTTCTACAAACTTGAGTCTTTTACTAGAAAGTGTGATACTTTCTTCTAAGAGTGATTCTTAGACCCTAGGAGTGATTCCTAGTTTCCTACTTTTCATTATTTACGTTACTTACTAAATTATAGCAAACCTAACCTACATTCTAGCCACTCAAACCTAAATTCTATCCATATTAAATCATAAAATCCTAAGCCTATATTTCTAACAATCTAACCTTGTTGGATCCGAAAACCCAACTACAAATAACTTGCCACTTACTCTCTTGCTTTGATACCATACATGTTGGATCCCGTGTCCAACTCCATATACTTAATACTATCACTTGTACTAAACACGCTACCACACTTAAACACTTAACGCTAGCACTGTTTAAACTGAACATGATCACGCTTAAAACGAATCCGAAACGGAAAGAAAAAACAATGGATCGGATCATAAAGTGAGTCAAGGCGAAGTAGACACATGATTCGAAAATTGGAATCGAATAAACGGTCGAAATCAAATTATCGAATAATAGAAATATGAAACAAGTACAGATCGAATCGAAACAAATAAAACTGAAATCGACATCCGATACGAATATCTTAATTATAGCGTTGGAAACCCTGGACTATTCCTATCCGAAGCGGATCAATG
>JANTNU010000234.1:24842241-24854877 GCA_024752395.1 Erythroxylum havanense
ACCCCGGTTGACACGGGAGTATGTCTACTGTAGGCAAGTGAAGGATAGAGGTCGGGATCAGTCCGTGTCTGCATTAGCGTCTTATCAAATTGTATTTCGCAATCATTGTGCAACAATGCTTTGTATTTATAACGAGCCCATTGTGGCTGTACTGTTTTATACATTGACTGATTGTAAATTATTATTGGATGACTGTAATAACTGAAACTGGTTTATTATGAACATGGGTTTTAGTTACTTACTGTGTTTGCCGCGCTAACGTGGAATCAATGGCTTCCAAAAAAAAATGTATACTAAGTTTTAATCGACTGATGTAGTACGCCACCCTCGCGGGGCACGGACTCGGATATCACCAACGATATCGGGTTCGGGTCTTACGGGAGTGGGGTGTTACACTGACAACACTTGAATTTTAGAGTTTGAATTTCATAAGTTAAATCTAGATTTATATGATCAGTATTTATCACATTCTATGTTGAGGGTGACTTCAGACAAGTTGAGGAGAATTCATGGAAAAGAACTTAAAGTCTATAATAAAAATAAAAGAGGAAAGATTAATCAGTTACAAGCTTTAATTTGGTAGGATGAGGATTGAGAATTCAATTGACATCAAAGACAAATGCTAAAATTCACATTGTATTATGATTCCTTATTAGATAGAAAGTAGAAGTATAATGTTATTCTTATTTAGATATGCTATCTTAGTTATATAAGACTTATAAAATAGTTATTATAGTAGGATTTAAATTAGAACAATCCTTTTCCTACTTGAATAAAGATTATAAGAACTATATATATGTATTCAACTATTCATCAATGAAAAACAGTTTGGAATTTTTCTGTAAACTTGAGTTTTTTTACTTGAAGGTGTGATATTCTCTTTTAAGAGTAATTCTTAGAGTCTAGGAGTGATTCCTAGTTTCCTACCTTTAATTCTTTTTGTTCCTTACTAAATTCCAACAAACCTAACCTACATTCTAGCCATATTAAATCTTAAACTCCTAAGCCTAAATTTCTAGCAATCCAACCTTAAATTATTAGTTTTACAAAATCTAAAATTTCTGCATTCCTAGTCAAAATTCAACTTTAAAACTTAATATTCCAAGAACCTAATATGAGTCATACTTCCTAATTTTGTGCTTTTAGCTTAGCTACTAGGTAATAATTCTTTTATTTGTCCTACAACAAAAATATTTTTGGACAATCACATGGTATCTATAAAAACTATTGTAGAAGTAATCTCAAATAAATAGATTTAGTTAATGGTTAAACAAATCCATATGTAACAAATTGAATAATAAGGCAAAACATAAAGGAAAAGATTGAAAGCTAGAACTATTTTACTGATAGTTGAGCTTGGCAGCTAATATTTATCTGCCATAATTAACATCAAGGAATCATTTTGATTGTGAGTTGTTTTATTTCTGAATTCACTCAAATTACCCCCAACTGAAATCATATATACTTACTAATAACATTCCAAAAAAAAAATTCTTGTTCAAAATTCTTCCTTTTATTTGGTGGGGAGCGGGCTTAGTGGAGATGAACCAAACCCCAAATCTCTTAAGCTGTGACGAAGTATTACATATGCTACAAAGATAATTGGTAAGATTCTCTTTTTGAGTTGATTTTGGATCCCACCGGGAAAAGAGAACCTTTCAAGACTAGCATTATTAGTTCTCAGAACACACCAATCACCACAATCAACCACCGCGACGTAACTATTACCATCACACATCTTTTCTTTTGCGGGTCCATTTTCTTGAGATCGTAGCCCCCACGACCTTTCCACTATCATGCCATCCTCTTGCTTAACAACGGTATTCCACAAACAAATGCAATCCAGTTTTTGATTAATTTATGTTTTTAGTTTTAAAAAGTTAGTGCAGAAGAAAATTTAAGAATACCAAAAATCTAAAATCAATTCCTAATAGCTAGGGAAAGTTAGGTCCGTAATACGACAATAGATTTGACAGTCGCCTTTGAGATGCAAACGAAGTCCAAAGGACGGAGTCGACCAATAAGACTATATAAATAGCTGTGTCGATCCAATCTTTATAAGAAAGTCTGCACAATAATTGCCCCGAAAAAATCACAAAGGTAAGTAATTGTAGTTTCAGTAGAGAATCTCTCAATTATGGGCAGCAGTGAATGGGAGGTAGATTTGATTTAAAGGGCATGAAGAATTGTAGTTAAAAGGTAACAATTGATAATAAAAATCAAAAACTTCCAAAACCAAAGACGTCGCAGTCAAGAAAGTCCAAAACTTTGTATACAGACAAAAGAGATTCAACTTTTATGCCTTATAAAAAGTTGAGGAACAGTCACCTGCATATTCAATCACCAACCTTTTTGCAAGCACTAACAAAGAGAAAGAAACTCAAGCCAGCCAAAGCCCACTCCTAGAGAGAGATCTCTGCACTGGTTGAAAGATAAGATATATACATGACATGTAGGGAGAAGGTTGAAATGAGTGCATGCCTTGTCGGCCATCGGAGCTTCAGCGAAGAGCTTAGGCCTTTTCTTCTTGCTTTTTCGATTCGTTCTTAAAGTTTTATATTTTCACTGGCTTTGTATCAATATCTCAATAGAAAACAGAAAAAGGTTCTCCCTTTTTGTTGTTTCATTGCACGTTTGGTGCTTTATTGTTGTATACAAGCAAAGGGATATCTTTTTGTATACAAAATCCTTCGTTCTTTTAGATCCATAGATCCCCACCATTTTCCTTTTATTGCTAAAAATTGAACTGGGATTTCTTTGTTTTTGTCTCTCGATCATGAATTCGGTGGTCTCTTTGAATTTCTGTCCTCAAGGCGTTATTGGCAAGTGGTGCAGTTACTTCTTTGTATAGTGATCTATTACGAGTAGAGCAGGTATTTTTCTGTTTCTGAGTTTTTATGCTATTCGTGTACTAATGTGAAGTAGCATCCTCTGATGGTTTCCTACAGTTCCATTTGACTTTTATTGGTCGAGTTTGCATTCTTGGACTTGCTGGACTGTTTTATGTTTTACAGAAAAACGTTCTCAAGCTTATTTATTTACTCCTTGAATGTTCGCGAACTATTTTGTTGACTGGATTATCGGTTATTGTCAGACATGTTATAGTATGATGAGAAATGGAAATTCTGCATTTTGGTTTGATGAGCTGTTACTTGGTCACTATCTAATTGAATATTGATTTATGTCCATCTTAAGGGTAAGTTAATCACTTCATGTATTTCGTTCTTGCACTGCTTTGGCGGTAAGTTAGGTTTGTTAAACAGTTCTTTATCAAAGACTAAATTCAGAATTCTTTAAGAACTGTTTCATTATACCCCCCTTAATCTACTGCTATTTTAGTTAATTATTTCTTTGTTTCAGTAATTCTAGTAATGCAATTTGAAACGCCTATGATGCAGGTTGTAAGGTAGTTTCAATCAAGCTTTTGGGGTCACTAAGATGCCTTCACACGTCACATCAGGAAGAGCTTTTGAACTGGGATTCAAAGTAATTGTTTTTGTTATTGCCTCGTTAATTTACTGTCCAGAAGGTCTGAATTTGGAGGGGCAGTATCTTCTTGAACTGAAGAATGATCTTCACGATGAATTAAATCATCTGGGGAACTGGATGGCTACTGATCAGTCACCATGTGGGTGGATTGGTGTAAATTGCACTTCAGATCATGATCCTGTGGTCTTCTCTCTTGATTTGAAGTCAATGAGTCTTTCTGGTACCCTTAGCCCCATTATTGGTGGTCTGGTCAACCTAACTTATCTCGATCTTTCTTACAATATGATGACTGGAGATATAACAAAGGCGATTGGAAATTGCTCTATGCTACAGTACTTATATTTGAACAATAATCAATTCAGTGGGCAAATACCCCCTGAATTGGGTAATTTGTCTTTACTTAAACACTTTGATATTTGCAATAACCAAATTTCTGGTTCTATTCCAGAGGAGCTTGGTAACTTGTCTTCTATGGTTGAGTTTGTTGCATTTACCAACAATCTTACTGGTCCATTGCCAAAGTCTATGGGGAATCTCAGGAATTTGAAAACTTTCCGTGCAGGGCAAAATGGGATTTCTGGTAGTATTCCAGCAGAAATAAGTGGATGTCAAAGCTTGGAATTGCTTGGTCTTGCACAAAACGACATAGGTGGAAACTTGCCCAAGGAACTTGGCATGCTCGAGAACTTATCTGGTTTGATTTTATGGGACAACCAACTTTCAGGGTTTATCCCGAAGGAGCTTGGGAACTGTACAAACCTTGAGACGCTTGCTTTATATGCAAACAATCTTGCAGGACTGATACCAGCTGAAATCGGGAATCTTAAGCATTTGAAGAAGTTATATCTATACAGAAATGAATTAAATGGGACAATTCCGAGAGAAATTGGTAACTTGTCTATGGCAACCGAAATTGATTTTTCGGAGAACTATTTAACTGGTGAAATTCCGTTGGAATTCAGCATGATAAAGGGACTGCAGCTATTATACCTTTTCCAGAACCAGCTCACTGGTGTTATACCTGGTGAGCTGAGTAGCTTGAGGAATTTGTCAAAACTTGACCTCTCAATAAACTTTCTCACAGGTCCTATTCCTTATGGATTCCAGTATTTAACAGAAATGCTCCAGTTACAGCTCTTTGACAACTCTCTGACAGGTGTCATACCTCAGGGGCTTGGTCACTACAGCCGACTTTGGGTGGTTGACTTTTCAGCAAATGATCTGACCGGAAGAATACCTCCTCATCTTTGTCAAAATTCTAATCTCATTTTACTTAACCTGGAGTCTAATCGATTTCATGGGGGTATTCCAATGGGGGTATTGAATTGCAAAACATTGGTACAGCTTCGTCTGGTTGGAAACAGTCTTACAGGAAGTTTTCCTTCAGAGTTGTGCAAATTAGTGAATCTTTCTGCTATTGAATTGGACCAAAACATGTTTACTGGTCCGATTCCTCCAATGATTGGACATTGCAAAAACTTACAGAGGCTTCACATCGCTAACAATTATTTCATTTCTGAATTGCCAAAGGAAATTGGTAATCTGTCGAAACTTGTTACTTTTAATGTCTCATCCAATTTGCTAAGCGGAAGCATTCCTCCAGAAATTGTTAACTGCAAGATGCTTCAGCGACTTGATCTGAGCCATAACCAGTTTGTAGGTGCTTTACCTGTTGACATTGGAACCCTTCTCCAGTTGGAGCTTCTTAAGTTGTCAGAAAATATGTTCTCTGGACCTATACCTTCATCATTAGGGAGTCTCTCCCATTTGACTGAACTGCAGATGGGTGGCAACTTTTTTTCTGGTGAAATTCCTATACAGTTGGGCTCTCTTTCAAGCTTGCAGATTGCAATGAATCTCAGCTACAATAATCTAACTGGGAATATACCCCCTGAGCTCGGTAATCTTAATTTACTGGAATTTCTTCTGCTCAATAACAATCATTTGACTGGTGGGATTCCGAGAGAATTTGAAAATCTATCAAGTTTACTGGGATGCAACTTTTCATATAATAACCTCACTGGACCTTTGCCTTCTGTATCACTATTTCAGAACATGGCTGTCAGCAGCTTTATTGGGAACAAAGGCCTTTGTGGTGGACTTCTTGGATATTGCAATGGAGATTCATTTTCTAGTTCTGTTCCTTCAAGAAGATTGATTGCTCCTAGGGGCAGAATTATCATAATTGTTGCAGCTGTTGTTGGGGGGGTTTCCCTCACTCTGATTGTTGTAATACTATATTTCATGCGACATCCAGTTGAGACAGTTCCTTCCTTGGATGAAAAGGAGATCCAGTCTACAGAGCCAGATATCTACTTTACCCCAAAGGAGGGACTACACTTGCAGGAGCTAATTAAGGCCACTAACAATTTTCATGACAGCTTTGTCGTTGGAAGGGGAGCTTGTGGCACAGTCTACAAAGCTGTTATGCATTCTGGACAAATGATTGCAGTAAAAAAGCTTGCATCTAATAGTGAGGGAAGCAATGTAGAAAACAGTTTTCGTGCTGAGATTCAGACTCTAGGAAAGATTAGGCACCGAAATATTGTGAAGCTTTATGGTTTTTGCTATTATCAAGGTTCCAATCTACTTCTTTACGAGTACGTGTCTAGGGGTAGCCTTGGTGAACTGCTTCATGGGTCTTCTTATAGCTTGGATTGGCATATTCGATTCATGATAGCTCTCGGAGCTGCTGAAGGTCTTGCTTATTTGCATCATGATTGCAAACCAAGAATTGTCCACCGTGATATAAAGTCTAATAATATTCTACTTGATGATAACTTTGAGGCCCATGTGGGTGATTTTGGTTTGGCAAAAGTAATTGACATGCCTCAATCAAAGTCAATGTCAGCAGTTGCAGGATCATATGGCTATATTGCCCCTGGTATGTATCAGATTAAATAATTTTTACAGTAAGCAATAGAAGACTTACTGCTGGAAAAATAATTGAAAAAAGGTCTCCATGCCTAAGGTTTTTTCTTTAAATTTAGTTTGAATGTGAACAAGAGTTGAACAAACAGTTTTGGAGTGGGCTATATTGGCTTGGATAAATTATCAGTGTGGAGAAGGCAAAAAGACATGATAGTCTGTAGTTATGTTTAGCTTTGTACCTAGTATAGTCTGTAGTTATGTTTGGCTGTGCACTTAGTTCACGACAGTTCGGATGAAGTTTTGTTCATCCTTTATATTTACTTGCTCTATGATGTTTGTCTGTAGTTTTGCTATAACATCTAAGGTTTAGATTAGAGCTAATATTTACCAAGTCGCTGATTCTTGTCAGTTAACATTTAGATCTAATTCTTTACGTATAACCGACAGTATGTTGT
This sequence comes from Erythroxylum havanense, assembly GCA_024752395.1. NCBI lineage: Eukaryota > Viridiplantae > Streptophyta > Magnoliopsida > Malpighiales > Erythroxylaceae > Erythroxylum > Erythroxylum havanense. The sequence goes on from JANTNU010000234.1 coordinate 24,849,057, forward strand.
TTTCCCCGCAGAATATGCGTATACGATGAAGGTTACAGAAAAATGTGACATCTATAGCTATGGAGTTGTTCTGTTGGAGTTGTTAACCGGAAAAACTCCCGTACAGCCACTAGAGGAAGGGGGCGACCTTGTTACATGGGTGAGGCATTATGTCCGGGACCATTCATTGACGGCAGGAATTCTTGATAGTAGATTAAACCTTGAAGATGAAGCCATTGTTTCGCACATGATTGCAGTCTTGAAAATTGCGTTAATGTGCACAAGTATGTCACCTTCAGAGCGTCCGTCAATGCGGGAAGTGATTTCTATGCTTTATGAGTCGAATTTAGAAGAAGGGGACTTGATTTTTTCTTCAGATTATGATTTTAAAGTGAAAGACGATGATGCTTCAGCAAAGTGATAGTGATTTTCCTTGTATTGTTTTCAACCGCAAAGAGCAGTTCATACAATCATTGTACATCTTCCCTTTCCAATAGTTATTTCTCATGGGGCCTTAGTACTCTGTTCTCCCCTTTGCATTTGTTACAGCCCATAGACAATTTCCTGTACAGAAAGAGTTGCAGTTGTACATGTATCTTAAAGAGAGTCCGATATGGTTACTTCACATTTACGATTGGCTGATGAGCCCCAAACTTATACCTTTTTTCCCCGCGAAGCTACGGCCCTTAGGTTTCAGTTGATCACTAGTAATGAAAGAATCGAAATAAAAAAAAAAAGGAATAAGAAATAGAAAGCAAGAATTGGAATAAGAATGAAATTACTGATTATCCTTGTTTTGTATAGTATTAAACAAAGTTAACAGTTATCTCAATATTTGGCATTAAATATTAAAAATGATAGTGAAATTTTTTTACTCATATTTAGTTATAATATAATTTATTTTGTATATAATTAATTAAAATATTTATTTTATAAACAATTAATCAAAAATTCCAATAATTTGTAAAATTATTAATTTTTAAATAATTATAAATGATTTTTATGATAAAAATAAAAGTATCAATGAAACAAAGTAAAATAATTATTAAAAGTTAACATAAAAGATCATTTTGATGATAATATTATGATAAGAATCAATAATTTGATAATGCCTTGATTAACTTGATAATATTAAAATAATATCTTTTATCTCTTATTTTTGACTTTTGGTTCCAATTTATACCCACACCCTCTCTTATTTTATCTATTTTTAGTAACCACACAATTAAAAATTAGGGAATAAAGGTTGCATTTCTTTTTTTATTATTAAAGGGAAATACAAAACTCTACAGATAACAAAACTAGTCTGGGGCGCGGCTCCCCGACTTATCTTCAAAGAGGATGCGTTGGTACCCGATAGGCGCAGTAGTAAAAAAGGTAACCCTACATCAGAAAGAATAGCTTGAGTGGCGAGCCAGTCAACACAAGTGTTGCTCTTTCGGTAGACATGACGATGAACAACTATCCAGTTCCTTGTAAAAAGTTCATGGGTTCCCCGGACGATGGGGTGTAGCACCATGGATCGACCTACAGAGGAAGAAAGGATCTGGTGTACCACGAGTGAGTCCACTTTCAGTTCTAGTCGGCGGAAGCCCAATCTCCTGGTGAGCGAGAGGCCAGTAAAGACTCCTCAAAGTTCAGCAGTCAATGGAGCACACCAGCTGAGGTTCTAGGTGAAGCCTCCTAGCCAATTACCATCGCTATCTCGTAGAAGGCCCCCTACTGTAGCCGAGAACTGGGAGTGGTTGCTTGCTCCATCTGTGTTTAACTTGACCCATCTAGGGGGCAGTTTGCGTCAGCCGATGAGATGGTCCTGTTGGGGTCAGCGATCGGGATGAACTCTGCGCCTCCACCCTGTAGCCTGGCGGATTTGATCTGCATAAGACAAAATGCAAGAGTTAGGAGAGGAAGGCCTATGGAAATGAACATCAAAGCTAGATTGATCGTGCCACGTCCATAAGGACCAGCAGGTCGTGCCAAAAAGAACAGTCCAGTCATGCCCCAGAGTGCCTCGGTGGAGTTGGAGATTTTTAAGGAGCCAATCTTTTAGTGACAGCGAGAAGAAATCTGAAGCAATTAGGTGTGGTGATAAAGAGGCCCACACTTGGCGAGCCGTAATGTAATCTCGAACCACGTGAAGAGCGGACCCCTCGAGGGGACATTGATGACATGAACCATTAGTGGTGAGATGTGTGCGGATATGTTGTTGGTTAGTGAGCAACCGGTCATGCGCGAGCGTCTAAAGGAATGAACGGATGCGCTGCGGACCCGGCCATTGCCAAATAGCCTTCCATATCCTATGAATCGGCTCGTCTGTGTGGCCCATAAGCATGGAATAGGTAGAAGATATGGTGAAGAGACCTTGGTCGGAGGCTCCCCAAACTACCTTATCCGGCCCGACGAATGGCTTAGGCGGGAAAGTGCCAACAATTAAACAACACAGCGGTGTCGGGAGGTAAGATTGGAAAGTAGTCCAATTCCAGTTGTCAGAATCATCCACAAAGTGGTGCACACTAAGGTTGACAGAAGTCTTTAGGATAGGGTGGCATCCTGGTGCCATGGCCAATCATCCATTTCAGTCCTTGGGTAACGATGGCCTGGTGGCCTTGATGCTACACCAAACCATTGAACCTCCTGTAGAGCCCAGAGAGGTGGGGATGTGATTGGCGTCAAAGTTATATTTTCCTGATAGCACCTTGACCCATAAAGCATTAGGTTTGGTAATCAAGGACCAACTGAGCTTAGCGAGAAAGGCATCGTTAGTTTCACGAATTCGTCGAATGCTAAGTCCTCCCAGCTCCTTGGGTTTACAAACTTCCGTCCAACTAACGAGGTGGACTTTCTTTTCATTGGGAGCTGAATTCCACAAAAATTGCCTCATGGTTTTTTCCAGTGCATCGCACAGACGGCGTAGCAACCGCATTGTCTACATGGTGTAGCTCGGGATAGCCGCTAAAACCGCTTAGGTCAGAGTGATACGGCCAGTGAAAGAAAGCAGTTCGGCTGACCAGGCTACTAAACGTTGGTGGACCCGATCCAAAATGTATTGATATGTCCGTTTGTTAACCTTGTGGTGCAGAAAAGGGATGTCGAGGTATAGGCTGAGGTCATTGGTCTAGTAGAAGCTTAGCTCGCTGCTTAAAAAACCACTCATAGCGGGGAAGGTATTTTTGAAGAAATAGCATCGAGATTTTGACATGCTAATCCGTTGCCCAGACGTCGCACAGAAATAAGCTAAAAGATCACGGATGACGGTCACTTGATCGATGGATGCTTCGGAGAAAAGGATAAGATCGTCGGCGAAGAAAAGATGGGAAAGGGGTGAACCAGTCCTGCTTAATTTAATCGATTTCTAGCTACCTCGGGCCACTGCTTGAGAAATCGCATGTCCAAGCCGTTCCATGCATAAAACAAAGAGGTAAAGGGAGAGAAGGCCCCCTGATGAAGACCTCGAGAAGGAGTAAATGCATCGCTTAAGTCCCTATTCAAGTTAACTTGAAAGCAAGTAGAGGTAATGCACTTCATGGTGAGGCTAATAAGAGAATCCAGAAGGCCAGCATCGGTTAGGGTGTCTTGAATGAAGTCCCAAGCCAAGCGATCATAGGCTTTCACCAAGTCAACTTTAATGGCCATTAGACCCATGCGCCCAGTTCTCCTCCGCATGGAATGAATGACCTCCTAGGTGATGATGATATTATCAGTAATAAGGCACCCCAGGACAAAATTACATTGGGTGGGGGTGACGAGGTCATCAAGATAAGGCTTGAGTCGATTGACAATGATCTTGGTGAGGGCTTTATACAGAATAGTGCAGAGAGCGATAGGCCTGAACTGCGAGATCAAGGAGGGGGACTGGATCTTGGGGATAAGTATCAGGATAGTGCGAATGATCGTCAACTCCCAGACCTCAAGTCGAAAGATTTGTTGGAGGAAAAGAGTAAGGGAAGGGCCTACAGTATCCCATTGGGATTGATAGAATAGCGCAATGAACTCATCATAGCCTGGAGCTTTGTTAGGGGCCATGGAGAAGAAAGCCGCCTTGATTTTCTCCTGATTTATAGGACGAGTAAGATCACCTGACGCGTGACGCAAGAGGGGGGGAACTGACCTCGGGTATGCCAGGCGGGTGGAGAGTGCCCTTCGGATAGGTAAAGATTCTCAAAATAGCTTTGTGCTAAAAGACGTAGAGCCACAGGGTCCGCAATGACATGACCATGCGCATTGGTCAGAGAATGGATCCTCATTTGCTGATGTTTGCTCCTAGTGAGAGCGTGATAGTAAGAAGTATTCCTGTCACCTTAGTTGAGCCATTGGCTTCTGGAACGCTGATGTCAGAAAAGCTCCTCTTGGTACAAAACGTGCTCCAAATCCCTCCGCAGGAAGGCCTCGAGTTCGTGGAGAGAGGTCGAGTCAATATCTTCTAGGGGTTTTTGTAGGCTGGCAATGCGAGCCATGAGACGTTTCTTACGGTGAAAAATGTTGACAAAAATGTTGTCATTCCACTGATGAAGTTTAGAGGAAAGATGTTGGAGCAACCCAGTCAAGTTTGCGGGATTAGGTTGCCAACTATCAACTACCACTTGATCAAAGTCGTTGTGAGTGAGCCAGGCCGATTGAAATCGGAAGGGGAGATGTAACCGACGGTGGGGGTCATTATGCTGGAATTGGATAAGGAGAGGTCGGTGATCTGATTTCAAGAAAGGTAAATGGATGACACTGGTGTGGGGCAAAGCTGAGCGTCAGGAGTTAGAGCCAAACGCGTGATCTAATATGGCAAGAATCTACCCTCTTCGCCATGTGAACCTTGGACCTTCAAACCTAAGGTCCTGAAGGTTACACTGCTGCACACAGTTACAAAAATGGTTGTTGACAATGGGTTAAGAATGGGAACCGTCTCGCTTGTTGACACTTTCCAATTTGGCGTTAAAATCACCGCCCAAAAGCCAAGGAGAGTGAGTGTGCCTAGTAAGAGTCAGCAGATGAGTTTAGAGGAATTCCTGGGGCGCATAGTTGGGGTTGGCATAAATGGTCGTAAAATCAAAATTCAAATGATCCCACTTGAGGCTCGCATGCACAAATTGTCGGTGGGTGACTCGAATGAGGACAACAAGGTCAGCTTTCCAAAGCAGTAAGATACCTCCAAAATAGCCCTCAGCTTCCACCTGAAAAGAGTGCCCGAACCTCAGTTTCTGAATAATTGTCATTGCTCGATCGCCTCTAATACGTGGTTCGACCAGAACAATAAGACGAGAATTATGAAGGCGGATATAATTCTTCATGATGGGTTTGAAGGTACGTCCTCCAGTTCCTTGGCAATTCCATATGAATATCGTCATAAAAAACGACAAAGAGGAAGGGAACCTATTGCGAACTAACTGTTGGGTTGACTGTGTTCTTAATCAACTTCGAGCCATGGACAGATGCTGGCACGTGTCCTAAATCCTCCGTCTGAATATCAGATTTGACTGGGCCAGTTATATCGGTCATGTGAACAATTGTGAGGTCGGGTGGGCAGGGGGGGTGGCTTCGGAAAGTGGACTATGGGAAGGAGAGGATGAAGAGACCCTCAGTATAACGGGGTCTTCATCCATATCACTGCTACCCAAATCCACATGGATGGTATATTTGGAACATTTCTAACTGACTGCCCCGCCGTTCAGTGTGAATGTTGGACCCCGAACTTGCGGTAGAAATTAGAAATATTAAAATGAATTTACTGAGTATTTTCATATATGAATTGTGTTATAGAAGTTTTTATGCCTTGTGGAAATTGATGAGAAAAAGAAATTATGGGTTTTGATGACTTTAAAGATTAGTTTTGGTTATGGAAGTTTAAGTGGAT
>JANTNU010000234.1:24934645-24950840 GCA_024752395.1 Erythroxylum havanense
CCTTGATCACGCAAGCTCCTCTTCAAGTCCAAACCTCCATGCACGCCTTCACCATGCACGCCACCACCTTCATGCACATCGTCATCCATGCCTTTGCTCACATCAGTTAGTTAAGGATCTTTTATTCTTTCACGAGTGTTATCATGCAAAGTTGGATAATTGTAAACTTATTTTATTATTCATCTAAAAGCATTGAAATGATAAAGGCATTGAGACTAAACCTTTCTCTAGTATATTACTATCATATTTTATCTCTTAAGAGTAACCACTTTTGAGACTTAATCTTTTCATTGAATATAATCACATTATTAGCTTTTACCTTAATTTTCTTGGAAGCCTTTTTATTATTGAATCTTGAAGGATTTACATTTAATTGCTTGTTTGAACATGGATTATATTGAAGAATTTTAGAAAAAAGGTCTAATATTGCTTTATTGTTGGTACATGGTGAATGCTCAATAAAATAAAATAAAATAAAAATATATAAATAATATGGTGCGAGCATAATAAAAAATAATTTTAGATATTGTGTCGATGGAATTATGGTATGAAGGACCTATATTGTGAAAAACTAATTTGCATGTAATTTTGTTTTTATAAATTTCTTTCAATGTTATCACCCTTTTATTATCGTTATCATACCTTTACCTAAGCCTCACTAAAACCTTATAACAAACCTTTTGATTTTTGTTTCTACACTTTCCTCCTTAAAACCTTATAGCAAGCTTATGGTTAAGAATTCTTCTTTATATTAATTTAAGACTCCTTACACTTTCCCCCTTAAACACTTTGAGACTATTAAGTGAATTGTTGGTGATGGTATAACGTTTTGTACTTTTGATTTCAAAAAGATTATTTAGGTGATTGTTATTAATATTGACTTATAAAGGTTGATTTTAGGATATCTTGAATCTAATTGTATGTTAATTTGATTGATATGATATGACGGTCTAGGTTAAGGTCAATAAAGGATGAATGTTTATACGTTTGATGATTTAGATTATGATTTGCTTAATGATAAGCAAAGATTTAAGTGTGGGAATGTTTGATAAATGATTAATTGATCACATTTATATACTTATATTTTAGTGTTTCTTTGCTTGTTATTTAAGAGTTTTATAGTATTTTTGGTAATTATTTTGCTTCACTTATGTTTTAGATGATAATTACCTTCATAGACAAAGAGGAGAAGTATTCGGGTGAAAATGTAGCACAAAATGGAAGAATTGAAGTAATATTAGAGATACATAGTCATATATAGTGACCATGTGAGTCACCTTGAGAGTGTGGAGCTTCAAAGACTCAATTCCTACCTATGTAAAGTTTCACACCCATGCAAGTTAACATACACAACTGTGTATATTGCCCATATAAGCTTTTGTTGTGAATTGAGTTGTTTTTAAAGATACACAATCATCTATATGACCATGTAAGTGCTTGTATATATCCTAGAAACTGTAATTTATTGCTATATAAGGATATTATTAAAGGTTCGAAAATCGAAAGGTAATTGAATTTAAAAAGAAGCAATTAAGACCCATCATAAACACTTAAAAACGAAGATGAAACACAAAAAGGGGCAATAAATTTTCTAACACAAGGAAAAGAAAAGAAGATTCCATATTTTGTTCTAAATTCTTTTGTTATATCCTTATTATTGTTAAATATTTATGATGATTAAATATGGATATTTAGTTACATCTATGGATTGCTAAATTCCTTCTTTTAGGAATTACTCTTGAATTATTTGTTAAACTTTATGTTCTTGATATAATGAATATGCTTGTGATGTTATCATTTTATAATCAATTTAGATCAAGAGATTGAATTGATTGCTTCAAATCCAATTAAGTAGTTAGGAGTAGTTTTGAGAGATTGAGAGATTGCAAGTCAACTTTTATATATTTCAGTTAAGATTACTTGATTAGATCTCAAGAACGGATAATCATAACTATAAGATATTTAGGACTAAGTGTTATTAAATCAAGAAGGTAAAGGGAAAATAAATAAGGATGGAAGTAATTCCTAGCTTTCATTATTAACCAATCAACCAATTTTACTACTGCCTAATAAATAGTTATATATAGCTTATTCATTAATTCTTTATTTTTAGTTTAATTTTTTATTAATCATCTTATTGTTTACCTTAAAACAAACTTTACAAGAATTTTTGGGTGACTCTATAGTCCTCATGAAAAGGATATCTTTTATACTTTAAGATATGATTTGTATATTTGCAGTATTGAAAGTTTTCAAAATAAAACTGTCAACAACTTTCTATTTAAGTTAAGAGTAATGAAATTGATTTGCTTGAGGATAAGAAAATCTTAAGAGAAGAGCAACCTTGGAGCAGAAATAAGAAAAACATCAAGAATCATCAAGAACTTCAAAGACTCAAAAATTGTGAATATGTTTCCTTTAGTTTTTAGTTTTTTTTATTGCTTATTATAGATTTTCTTTACTTTATCATGAACTGATTGTGATATTTATCTACGTGGAATGGACCCTATAATTTTATATCTTGAATTTATTTCTTAATTTAATAAAAGATTCTAGCTTTTTAAAAATTGTTCATATTTTTATATTATGTTGAATTGAAAGAATGAGAGTTGAAGATTCAATATTTGGATTCATATATTAAGATTATGAGATGATATGTATGAATCAACCATAACATATATATTATAGGTTAAACAGGTTACTAAAAATCAAATCTTTTTAGGTTAGGTTGAAACTTATCATGAATATTTACAAAGTGATTAAATGTGTTCTTAGGATGTTTTCATTAGAAAGTGGTTTTGGTCAAATCAATTTAAAGATATGTACTGTATTTAAGAAAGAATGAAGATGTAAATTAGGAATTTCCATTGGTCCAAAGAACTAGGATTAATGATTAAAGTTAGAGATCCATATTGGTCCAATGCTACATAATCAAACCCTAAATTAAAATACATAATGAGAACTAAAAGTTGTGACTATACAAGGAAAATTTGTTGATTGTAATATTGCATTATAGAAGGAAAAGTTTTGAGGAAAGAAAAATTTCATTTGTTCCTTTACACATTTGTCTGTTCCTAATTACTTAAATATCCAGTACAGTACATACAATTGACTAATTTTTCTTTGAACGGACTATATTTAGTGGGGCCCCTAACGTTGTATATAGATGTGGTGCATATCCACAGAGACAGCCATGTCTTCCTGTCAGAGATTACCATGGTGATAACTTCTGCAATCTGCAACCTTTCACTGCCCATAGTTTCCTGCTCCTCCTCGTCTTCTTCTTCTTCCTCCGAAGGTACCCACTAGTCCAATCTCTCTCCATAAAACTCTGGCGTTAGCTTTAACTACTTGTATGTCAGACAGATTCCAAGTCTATGAAGCTAAGGCAGGACTGGAGGCAACGTTCCAAGCCCATTCCACCTGGTGGCACTTATCCAGCCAAAGACCATTGCAGGTTTACGATTAAAACTTCCCCATTCCTTTTGTCTTTTCTATTATCATTTTTTGGCATCTTATCTCTTCTTCTCCTAAATACTTGTCGTTTTGGTTTGTCTTCCTCTTGGGGTTTCGTGTCATTGTTAGTCGATGTGGGCTGTGCGACACATATTACATTGCACATGTGAAGAATGCTTGTGCTTTTCTTGGAGATGGAATGTCTAGAATTGAAGTAAGTACTTTATTTATAATGACTCTTTTGTTTGTCTTCCCATGTCTTCATGTATTTTGATGCAATTATTATTGAACTTGTAATTCGTTGTGAATTTGCGTATGTGCAGCTAGAAAATCGAATGCTGCCCTATCAAACTCCTTTGTTTCAGCAATCTTTATAGGCTATTATGCTCTAAGTTGGCATGCAGATGAGACTATCAATGCAAAAACCTGATTAGTTATCTTTCCTCCATGAGTTAAAATGATGCACCATGCATGGAGTTCAAATCTTTCCAAGCAAGCATTCAGTTTATGAGTGGCATTTTAAAATTTGAACTTTTATCAAACAATGTGGAGAGAGACTTGTAAAAGTACGATTATTATGATATGGTACAGACATTGGATAAGTTGCTCCAGTAAATGGCAATTGCTTAAAAGTTTTAGAATGTATGTGGCTATTGTTTTATGCTAGCAATAATATGCTTAGTGGACTTAATTAACATACTTATCGCTAAGAACACTAGGTTACCTGATTTTCCTCTTGACTTTGGTAATAACTTTCCATGAAGGGCGATGCTGAAAAGTTTCTTCATTAAACTAATTTAATAAATGCTATGCCTTCGGCTACATATTCTAGATATATATGCCTAGCTATAATTTCATCTTGTGAAGGTGTTCCTCATATGTTTTTAAAGTTGCCTATTTTACTCTTCTCATACAGAGTTTTGAACCTTTAGTCCACGGTAGAGGGAGGAAGACTAATTCTTTAGATGAGACATACATGGGGGTTTATGAGGAACTCATGTATGCTCGTAAAATTGAGCCAGTAGAAGGTATGTTTTTAATTAGAAGGTGTACATTATTTGGCCTTTTTGTACACTTATTATGTTTACTGTAATCAATTTGATTTGCTATGATTTATGACATTACTCTACCCTTTGTTATAATAGATATTTAGAAAAAAAAATCTCAATTTCCAACAATTCTAACACTTCACTATTTTTTCTCAATTTTATAGCTATCAATAAAACCTCATTCACTCTTTTGATAATTGAACTAGAAAAGAGCACTTTGCTCATACATTCATGTGAATGTCCTTGAAAGGAGAGAACTCAATGTAACAAGCGATGGTTAATTGCTTTGATTTTAGCTTCTAGCTAGAAATTTGATTAAACCCTGGACTTAGTATGTCAAATTTAACTACCTGTAGGCTATTTGCTTCAAATAGAAAACTAGTTTCATCTAGCTAATTACAACATTAATATCAAATGCACATCTTATTTTCAGTGGCAACTATGGTTTCACTTGTCCACCACATCTCTAGTCATAGGTATCTAAAGTATTCATACTTAATGATTTTCCACAAAGTGGTGATGAAAGGTATAAACTTGTACAAATCTCTCCATTTTCCAACTCCATCCTATCTATTTGTTTGTAGAGCTATTTATTCATTTACGGAGCACCTCTAATAGAGGTACAAATAGTGAATTATGAAAGAACTTATTGTCAACCTCTTTTGGATATGAATATCTCATTAGAAGAAATGTAACAGAAATTCCACTTCTTTAATGTCATTTGTTCTTTCATATTCTCCTTCATTTTATGAAAACAAATTGCATAATTTAATACTTCAGGTTTTGTCCCTGCATTTAAATTCTCATTTTCCATGAGAATTCCTTAATCCATGTTTTCTGAAGCCCTTAATGTTCAATACATTTAAGTTGCTTCACTTTAAGGCTTTAATTTCTGTCAAACTTATATGCGCTAATTGCAGGGGCTCAGTGGACTGGAATAGTGACTACTATTGCTATTGAGATGCTAAAATCTGGCATGGTTGAGGCGGTTATATGTGTAAAAAGGTGCTGCTACAAGTTCATAATAAAGAAAGTCATGGTTGATAAAATTTACAGCAGATTCTTCTAAAATTTAATGTTTTTATTGTTTTTATTTACCTGATAATGCAGTGATCCCAAAGATAGACTCTCACCGATGCCTATCTTAGCCAGGTTATGATAAATTATTTCTTTTTTTTCCTTTATGACAGTGTGGATGGTTGCAGTGTACAATACAATTTCAATCGAGACATTTCTTCAGTAGTTAAATATTTTTCCTTCCTGATTTTTTTGTTCATACTGCCTTCTTTTTAATAGAACACCAGAAGAAGTTCTTGCTGCTAAAGGTGTCAAGCCAACTTTATCTCCTAATCTCAATACCCTTGCGCTGGTTGAGGTATTCACTTAACATCCTTAGACTTTCTATACCACTTGTCTGCATAATCCTAAACATAACTCTCATGAATAGATTCAAGCATCACGTGCATGAGTGAAAGATAAAATGTAGATAACAAAATGGACTCTGTGGAAAGTTTAAAGATCATCTTGAGACAATTGGTCTAGTTACTGATTGGGATTTAGAAATGCAGTTGGACCAAATTCCTTACTCTCCTAGAAGGCATATAATGTTTTTTTTTTCTCTATTGATGTACATGTAGTGGCCAATTTCTAATATATTACTTACTGCGGATAAACCTGTGTCTTTGATATACAACCAATCTGGTGATTCTTATTATGAATTTGGGCTACCAATTTTCTGAAGGTGATGAAGTTGCTATTAATAGTTGAACATCTTTGAAAGAAAAATAAAAAGGATTCTCATCCATTTTAAAATGTGAAAGAAGCATTTTAGATTCCCCATCCTCATAATTTCATGTGGGGAACTTTTTTGTCATCCTATGAATTTGATTTTCTCATTATGTTAAAACTCTATCATGGTCCATTCATTAGATCAAGGCTTTCAACGCCCAACATCCCACATTTTTAGTGGGAAATGCGTTTAGCAAAGAAGAGGATCCAGATATATGAATTGAATAAATGGAGGTGTTTAGTGGACTAAAAGAACGCGCTGTTCACAGATTTGTTGTATTATGTGTCTTTCCATCTTACAGAAGATGCCTTTGACCCTCATTTAGGATCTCCTTAATCCTCATCCTTTTTAACTTTTTTTTTATCATCTATTTAGTGTAACTTAAACACTGTCAATGGATGCTTGTGTTTCTGTTGAGCTATTACTGTCGAAATGTGATATCATAAAAATCAGAAATGAACAAAATCATCTGGCAGCCTCAACCTTCTACAAGTTTTTTGAAGAGCTTATGACCTGATAACTAGCAAAGGTTACCATGGGAAATCAGAGATACGATGATAGTTTAGCTACCCACACTTGTTACTGTTTTTTATTTTAAGTTGTATGTGCTTGGAAGATCCAAGTCATTTTCTTGGTGATTTACTTAAAAAGTTAAGGTAACAAGATGCTGCAGTATATGTGAGCTGTGTGGTTCATGTAGCATGCACAGATATTAGTGGTGCTTAGTTTTGGTCCTTGGGTAAAAAATTTGGATTGAGACAGTGACAAGTTACTTCATACAATAGGCAGCAGGTGTGAAACGTCTTCTTTTTTGTGGTGTGGGCTGCCAAGTGCAGGGTACAGTCAATTTTTTCCTCGTGGAATTATTACTTTCGGTTGTCTTCTTTATTTGTGACATACTATTGTAATGCAGCTTGATTCTTATGCTGCAGCATTAAGATCTGTGGAGCGATATTTGAACTTGGACAAACTCTACGTATTGGGCACCAATTGTGGTAATTAAGAAGTTTCTATCAACTGAGATCTTGTCATCAGTTGCATTATCATGTTAATATATGATTTAAATTTCTTACATGTCTCTAGCAGTTCATACAATAAATGGCCATTATCTTGTTTTTTCTTTAAGAACACAATTCAACCTTTTCTTCTTTTTCAACAGTTGATAATGGAACTCGAGAAGGGCTTGATAAATTTTTGAAGGCTTCAAGTAATGCACCAGAAACGGTTCTCCATTATGAGTTTATGCAAGACTACAAGGTTTGCCATTCAATTTTCATTCTCAAGACTTCTGTTCTTCCTACGATATGTTCTAATGGACACTAGCTCCTCTCCTCTTTGCCCTTCAAATAAAAAGTAGGCATTCTGTTTGATTTTGCAAGAAAAATAAACACTTATTTCCTTGGCTAGAAATGTATCAGTATGCCTGCGCTGTGACCAGTTATCCTGCATTTACTTCATATAATTCCCACCTCCACGAAGGTCTGGAGCATGATGGAAATGGAGGATCCATCAAACCATTTTGGTGAAAATTAACATTAAAAGTAGATTATTCTTCACAAATAACATTCATTCATTTCTTGTCTTTCATAGGTTCATTTTAAGCACTTGGATGGTCACATTGAAGAGGTATTACACGCCATAACCCTTCAACTTTATATAGTTCTCTTTTTCTTGCTTTTTCATCTTCTTTCAAATCTTTACTAAAACAGGTTCCCTATTTCTGTCTACCAGCAAAAGAGTTAGTTGATGTTATAGCTCCATCATGTTATAGGTAATTCCCTGTTAATTTTTGTTTCAAATATATGGTAAAATATTAATCAAATTCATAAAATATTAATTACATTCCAAAGTCTGAATCTTCATATCAACTATGATATATTTGAATGGCTAATGCAGAAGAAATAGGATTATTGGAAAATAAGGTTAGTTATACCAAGATTTCTGTGGAATATCCAATGCAGCTTGAATTTAGTCTAAGAGATCCCTACAATTTAACAATTAGGTCCATTTTGGTAATAGTCCATCACTAATTAAGTTATAGTTTTTATTACTTTTGCTTAAACAGTATTGTCTGGTAGTTAGAATTTAAATCAATAATTAAGTTTTAGGAAGAAGGCCTATTTTACTTGTTATCACATAGACCCCTTCTATTAAGGTCAAACTCTTTATATGGAAACAATAATAGCTTTATTGTTTTTCATTTAAAGTTATTATTAATAACACATAGTGCTCTAGTGATTTTAACATGGATATAAATTTATGATCCAAATCCTTGGCCCATGGAACAACTTAAGTTTTTGGATTTAATGGTTGATTAACATTGTATTCTCTTTTGTTGTGAGATTTCAAGGTCAAAGTAATAGGATGGGAGACTGTAATATAGTACAACACCTATTGTCAGTCTGTTTTGGTAAAATCGTGTACTTTTAGGTTGAATGATTTGTTGTTATGGTTGCAATAAATTTGTTCCTTTCCCAAGTCTTATGATGAATGATTCTTGGTTCCAATTATGTTTGAGAGTTGAGGCATTCGTTATGATATATATCATCTAGATCACCTATCAACTACTGTTGGAAATCTGAAGTTGTGTTTAGTTTGGAATGTTGACAAGTAATGCAAAACAGTAGAAGAGGAGATTTCTGTGTATTGAAATCTGATCACTTTGGTTGTGTAATAACATTTGCCATAGAATGGATGGCCTTTTATACCGTAGGAAGGTCATAAACGGAATGAAACTCCTTAAAAGACATTAAACTCAAAATTAAAACTGAAACCTATAACTTTTAGTATTCTTAGGTTACGAAATTTATTTCTAGAGTTACTTTGACTAGACTTTATGTTATAGGTCTTAAGGGAGAGCCCAACCCCAAAAGCTAGCTTAAAGGGTAGGAGAGCCCATAAGCCTATAAAGCCCACGTCAGACCCTCTTATTATCAATGTGGGACAATTAGACCGTAAAATTCCACCAAGCTCCACAGCCTAAGCACTCGCGGGCTGGCTGTGCGCTAGACCTTTTCTAGCCTGGCCAACACTACAATGCCAACTTCACCACCCATAGCCCTAAGACTTGGAGGAGTGGTGTTGGCTCTGATACTAATTGTTATAGGTCTTATGGGAGAGCCTAACCCCAAAAGTTAGCTTAAAGGGTACGAGAGTTCATAAGCCTATAAACCCCACATCAGCCCCTCTTACTATCAATGTGGGACAATTAGATTGTAACACTTTAATACAGCAAAATATCTCATTTCTTAACAACTACTAACTTTGATTATTAGTACAGAATTATTTATGTTCTGGTTACTCCTCTTTTTTTTTTTTCAGCTGCTTTGACTACACTAATGGATTAGCGGTGAGTCTCTAGGAACGCTTGATCTTTGTACTTTTAGTTTATTCTTACTTTGTTATCTAGCAGTTTATGCGCTTACTATTCCTTCATGTTTCAATTAAACCTCTTCAAGTCATTGTATAACCAATACAAAAGTTGAATTATAGTGAAGCTGCTTGCATATATCATAGCTAGTCTTTGGTATTACTTGAGAATTAATGTAACAAAACATGAGCTGTACCAAAATTGCTATTATGGTTCAACTTTCTGTAGTTCTTTCTCACTACTATGGTCAATCATTTTGAGTCCAGGATCTGGTTGTTGGATACATGGGTGTGCCTAAATATCCTGGAGTAAGCATGACTGACCATCCACAATATATTACAGTCAGGTGATATAGATAATGTTATGCTGGCAATTTGAGATTTGCATTTCTATGTGAAGTTCTCTTTCTTATCATCCCAATTCTCAACAGACTTCTCAATATTCTCCTTCGACCTTTAAATATTTTCAATTGCAGAAATGAAAGAGGCAGGGAAATGCTTGATTTAGTAAAAAGCCTGATGGAGATTACTCCAACATCCAGTAGTGTAAAACGCCATGGCCTGTCCTTTAGGTTTCTTAATTAATTTTGAAATTGAAACTTTGAATGTGATGTAATCGTATATTTCAGGGAAATCGACGACCTTTTGTCATGGAGACTGTTAAGGCAGATGATGATGCAAAGTTTGGTATGTATAATGCTTATTGTTGATCAACTTATGATCTCTTGGGTGTTAAGCCTTGCGGTTGGACTCAATAGGATGTGATGCTTGCAATATTAGGATATTGCAACTCAATTCCTAATGCAGTGATGTTGGACCAGTGATCTCAAATGACACTTTAATTTCTCCTGAAATTCTCTTACATCTAATATGACTGCTTAATTAATCTTGAGTATCATGTCCAAGATTTTCCTTTTAAGTTACTACGATGGGCAACACTTGTAGTAATGTATAATATTGGCAATCAGTCAGAATCCTAATACTTTTCCTCAGGGAGGGGTCCATCTCAACCTGCACCGAAGTTTGTGGGAAATGTCATAGCTGGTTTGTTGGGCTTGGTAACCACTACTATATATGGTGATTTTTGAGTTAATGTATTTTCATTGTCATTCTAACATAGATCTTTGGAATTAGGTTGGCCCCAAGGGTCTGGAATTTGCTCGTTATTCACTAGATTACCATACAATAAGGAACTACTTGTACACAGTCCGAGCTTGGGGAAAAGAAAGGTACTTCAAAATGCACAATGAATTTAATTTTTTTGCATTTGATTCCTGTAACATCTATAATTTATAATGCACGCAGAGCTGAGAAGCATACACCTTGTTATGCTAAAAAGATTGTCGCACTCTATAACCAGAATGGTCAAATTGATCAGATGCTACAAAACAATTGATTTTAACGACCACGTCTCAAAGCGTTCAAGAGCAGAAGCTGAGTATGTGTCCTGCGAGCTTAAGCTGGCTGAATATGTACAGTCCCCAGTCGACAGTGGTGAATTAGAAGAGTGGAACAACTATCATAACTAAAGTTTAGAACAAGGAATGGGGGCTTTGAGAGACAAACTCTGAAAGGTGGCTTCCTCATCTCTTGGTAACTGTGATGTCGAATTCAGAGGTTACAGGACTGTGAGAGCATTAGAAATTCTAGGAATTGGATAGAAAAACAGGTGTAGAGTTTAATGTTGTACCCAGCAAAGTTGTACAATATTCCAAACTGTCAAATCTTTACTTCTTGGCTCAAATTTGCCAGTTGATCGACGAAGGTGAGCAGTAGATACCATATTTTTGTTAAACGTTGAAAATTACTTCACGCCTTTACTAATTCTTACAGAAAACCTAATCTTCCCAGAAAACCAAAATGTAGAGTTAGCTTGTGGTGGTGAAGAAATTTTAGATGGGGGTCATCGGTTCGTTTGTGCATGTGAATCTACAGCTCAGATGGGTTGTCTTCACTTTCGTATTAGATTTGGTTTTCGTTCGGTTAACTAACCTGTTCTTCTCTGTTGGTCCATGGTGGGAATGGGATTGACCTGTATACAAATGGATGATATTAGCTAGAGAGCAAAATAGCATATCTGTGCCCACGTCTGTGCTTGCGAGAGTATTATTTTGCAAAAAATCAGAAGGTAAGTGTGTGATGATGCAGGTGGGGATTAGTTTGGGAGTGGATGGCTTAAAGGTGTCTTTTTATAAGTTGAGACCCTCCTAAAATACCTCGTGGACTTAAAAAAAAAAAGTGTGATACTCTGGTGGTGCAAAATCATGGGAATTTCATACTTGTATTGTGACATCAGTCTCATTGCAATATTCGTATAATTGTTACTAACTATGATCTGACGTCGCCACTTAACAGTTATATTACAAGATCAGATCTTATTTCCGAGCATGGATTCTCGTGTATGTTACATCTCAACATTTTAACGTTAGGATATTAATCACGATCGAATCTTGTACAGAATTGGAAACATAGTTTTTCCACCTTTTCTATTAATCTTTTTAATTGAATAACATTAAAAAAAAAACATGGATTATAAATAAGAGACCAAGTTATACCTGATTTAAATTCTTATAAAAATTTTCTCAAGCTATATCAATCACAAGTTGTCCATATATTCAACCTTTTAATAGTAGAATTTCTAATTAAAATTAAACTTCTCAATTATAATTATAGTCTATTTCTAATTCTAATTTTAATGAAATAAAATATCTCATCTTTCATTCTTAAAGTTTTAAAGCTAATTTAAATTAATTTTTGTCTTTTTAACTATTCTTTATGTACGATTCATTAGATTCTTACAAAATAGATAATTATTATAAATTTTAATTTTAATTTATAATTAGAATTAGATAACTTATTTTTTAAATTTATCTTTCATTCTTCAATTATAATCACAAATCATGATTGATGCCTAATAATACGTTAGGACTACCCAAATATTAGAAATATTAAGATAGTTTGACTTAACCTATCCATACGTAATTGTAATGTATAATTTAATCATTTCATTATCTAATGTTCGAATTGAACATAGACTAAAAAATTATCGTCTACTCCTTTAGATCTAATCAGATTCGTACTTATTAATTAGTAATTGATTTATAATTGATATTTGAAAATATCTTTTCAAATCTCAATTCACTTTGACTAGAGAATTGCTTAAATTACTAGTAATCAACAACAATGAAACAATTTCTCTAATTAGTTTAGAATAATGAATCCTTAATTGAATTATTTAACTATATTTATATGGTTTATGTTATATCCATGTACTACTAGCTGAGCTACTCTAAATAGAATAGAGTAACGAATTATTCCTTGATTTATTTAACTATCTTTATATGGTTCATATTATATCCAAGTACTATTGATTGAACTACCCTATATATAATAAGTTATAACTAGCACCAAAATATAATAATTCTCACACGAGATACTTTGATGATCTCAAGTATAAGAATCAATTAAACAATCATCATAATGAGAAAACTCATATACACATAAATAATATTCCATTTAGGATCCCATAATTAGGCTAAGTCAATGAACTTATTCTCTAATAAGTGCTTATACATTTATTCAGTTATCTCCATACTTTGATTTATAAGATGAATTAATTTCTTTATAAGAAAGAAATATAATGCCCTCTAATTTTACCACTCTATCAATATTTGATATTAATGAAACTACAATTAGAAATAAATTAGGAGTAATATATAAATGCAAATTGAATCTTATAATTATGATCTCATTTTGATTTTAATTGTATAATATTTATTATAAGGACTTTATCTTTAATATTAAAATTTAAAAAATAATTCACAAAAAAAACATAAAGACAAAGAATGTCTCTATTAATTAAAATAATAGACATACATAAATTTGCAATCAACCAATTAGATGTAAGGACATAAACTAACAATCTTATACTTACACTAAGCCAATTGCATATTTATCTAATATCATAACCATCCATATATGAGTTAGTGAGAGGACTTACAAGATTCTCTTTAGTAGGAACTTGCACCAATGCTATTTCTTTTCACTCCACTATCTCCTTAATCAAGTGAAATGTTTTAGGAAAAGTTGCAAATATCGTACCAGATTTGGTACCGGATTGAGTTCTGGTGCGATACTGTACCAGTACTAATCAATATCGAGTATCATTTCGGGTAATTTTTTAAATTTATGAAATAGTTCCTAAATTTTTTAAAATTTGTAAAATTGTCTATTGGTATATTATACAGTTGTACTGTATACTTTACTAGTTTATTGTTTACATAAACCCTGTTTTTAAAAATCATAATAATAAATAATAATCACAATTAATATGAAATAACAGTAATTTTTAAATATTTCACATATAAATAATAACCACAATTAATATAAAAAAGACAATCATCATCATACAAATATAAAAATAAGAATAATACAAGGTTTTTAAAATATTACAATAATACAATTTCATCATTTTAATAAATAATAATTATATCAAAACATCCAATAAAAAGAATAATAGATATCCTTAAACAATTTACAAAAAGAGTTCATGACAAAGAAATAATGAAATTGAAGTTAAACCTAAAACAAGAACATTTACAATTACATTACATATATAGAATTTAACATAAATATCAAATATAAGTAAAATTAAAAGAAGAGGAAAAACAAAAACCTGGAACGAAAGTCAATCATCAACGGGAGGATACCCGCTATAATTGCACTGACCCTAGTGATCATTTGGTACAAAATCTTCATCATTGAGAGGAGTTTCATCATCATTATCATACAAATTTAATGCACCAAATGATATATCAATACTTTCCCATCCAAGATTATATTTCAAATCATTCACATCTACCAAATTCGGCTCTTTAGAAACCCAATCCGTTAAAAAATCAATATTATTAATGACAATTGGATCAATTGAACTACTTGTGCTATTAAGACTCCTAGTAAACAATTAAATTTAATTATTAGAAAATTATAAGAAATTATATCAAAATTAATAATGATAATAATGAAAATAACATATCATTCCTAAAGCTTTAAATTGTAACAAACAAAAACCAAGTCATTCAACCTCTTATGCTCCAATCTATTCCTTTTCCTTCAGTAGATAAATTCAAACGTACTTCAATTTCTTTAACGGCTTGTTACACTCATACATTGACTTCAAATTTGAATTGCAAATCTTTTCAATTATAGAACATCATTTTCAAATTGATCTTACCTTGAAACTGTAAGTCATGAGATAACAAAAGTAGTGTTATAAACAAAATAAAGTGATAATTAATTTTCAACAAATAAGAAAAAGGAAATAACTAATCCGTGAAGAAAGTTTTCCTCTTTGTCGAATAGCAATCGACATTCCAAAATTTTCATAAGACAACTTGTAAAGCTCTATTTGTGAGCTTAAAAGATCTTACATCGTGTCAATGTTAACAATTGTCGTAATAGTTAAAAGCATTCCTCTATTAACTTTAGCTTGCTTAGTAAGATCTAGTCTAAAATAGACACTAGGATAAAAAATGCCCCAGTTGCAAACAATGGAGAAGAAAGTTATCTTTCCCTTCTCTCATTAATGATTGAAAGAAATGGTGCATCTAAAGAAGGCCTATGTTTCATATTAGCCTTGATTGCTTCCGTCAAGTTGGCTTTTCTTCACTATCAGCCAAGCAAAGCACCCTCACCAAAGGCTCACAAACTCAGATAACAAATTAACATTGAGAACAAAATTCTCTATCTTCTAGTATAATAGTATAAACCTCCACTCCAGCATTAGACCTAGCATTCTGAGATATAATCCACTTGATGCTTTTAAACATTTGTCTTAACTGTTTCCTCATTAAAACAAAAGATTGAAGTGATAAGAAATTTATGGCAAATCTTGTCCCAGCAGGATGACAAAAATTTCTACCATTGGTAAATTCCTTTCTCATCAAATTCAATACCCATGCACGATTATAAATGAAATTTATCACCTTTTTAACTTTATGTATATTCTCATCAATAATAGGAAAATACATAGGATCCCCTATATTCTTCAGCATTAGGTCAATGCAATGTGTAATACAAGGAGTCCAAAATAATGAATTATACGTATTTTGTAACCTTTTTTGTTAGACCTGTTAAATGAGGAATTGTTGGAGATTATTCATGCAAAGAAAATGAGAATTCTTGAATTTGAAATGAATCAAGAAAGATGGTCTAGATACAAGATTAGCTATAGGAGAAATGTTGGAAGTTAAAAGTTGAAAAATGAAATTGAAAAATGTTCATTAAGTATGCTTCGATTTTTTAGCCATAAATTTTGCTCTAGTTATCCGAATCAGATGATTCTTGATTTGAATTAAACTAGAGAAATATGGTTACAAATTATCTGATGAAATTGAGTTTTAATTCAGTCTCTATGAAAGTCAATTTTCGGGTGGAATTTGAGCATAACATATTGTTTCAGCATAAGAACAGTTTGGAAATGTTTAGGCTATAACCTTCAGATTTCTGAACCAAATTGAATGATTTGGATGTC
>JANTNU010000234.1:24950940-24963599 GCA_024752395.1 Erythroxylum havanense
TGGAATTGTTTTATGATCGAAAATGATTTCGTATTAAAGCGGGCTCAAATTATTTACTGATATCTGCGCACTCGATTATTTTCAAAAAGAAAAAAATAGCTTCTGAGTATTTGAACTGTTTTGACTGCTCTAGCATACCGCCCTTGTGAGGCACGAGCTCGGATATCACTATCGATATCGGTTCGGGTCTTGCGGAAGTGGGATGCTACATTGGTAGTCCATCCAAGAACTGTCACGTGCATGTTGACTCAAGAATAGGCTTCTCCGGCCTGCCCGCTAGTGGCACGGAGCTCCTTCAAGGATTCCTTCGAGTTTACGACTACATAGGACCATTATATAAGAATGTGTAGTGCGTCATGAATATGGATCTACCCAAACTATTTTGATGTGTTATGTGCTTATGACATGTGAACAAGTTGATGCATACATGTTTTGTGGTTTGTAAATGTGAATATATGATGAGATTTTGAGAAACAAGTGTTTTATGGATTTCAACAAGGATTTTCTATGACAATGAACTTTTGAATAGTTTTGTTTATTTTTCCGTTATAAGCATATTATCCACGAGCTGTAAAGCTCACCCCCACACTCTTTCCCCCATTTAGGTGATGAGCAAGGAATCAAGTGAAAGTGAATCAAGGCATGAATCCAAATTTGCATGTTTAGTTATGTTTTGGAGTGATTTATGTAAACAAAGTTGTAATTGCATTTTGAGAAATTATCTTTCAAGTATTCTTGTGTAATTTGGAGATTTTGGAATATTAATGTATTGATGATGTAATATGGTTTGAAATGACATTAAAGTTTGTAAAAACTCTTATTTTATGAGGTTAATGAAAAATGGACTTGTGTATGGACATGAAATGTGAATTTATATATAGATGACTACGATGAATGTTGAGTATGAATGGTAGGTATATATATACATATGTATTTACATAAGTGAGGTGTTATGGAAAGGAAACCTAGGAATGGTATAAATGATGAGATGCTGTTGAATATGAAGAGTCAAATGAATTGAGGTTGAGACTTTGATGAATTCCAATTGGAAGTTGAATTGTTTTGAATGATGTTGTATAGAGGAAGTAAAGTTGGGATAAATTCCAAATTTTGCATGAAGGTAAAATGTGTATGCTGATTTCCAAGAGAAAACTGTATTGATCTAGGTAAGATTAGCCAAAATTGTTTTCATGAAAATTGTAGTTCGTTTTTATAGTTTTCCAACACTTAAAGTTTGTAATTTTTGGACATCGGAATGAAAAGATATGATTGTTACAAGTTATAATGTTGCATAGGAATTGTGTATGATGACAGCTTTGGCAAATGATAGGAAATGGTAGTTTTGATGAACCAAATGAATTGAGATTTGAGAGTTTATGAGATAATTTTGGTGTTTGAGTTGTTATGAAGTGAGTTTGCACTAGAAGAGTTGAATTTAAGAAGATATTGATTGAATGTGATGTTAGATTGCATGTAGGAAGCATTGGAGATGGTTTGGAGGGGTTTTAGGAACCCCCATGTCCGTTTAACGAACTTTAGGTCTGTTTAATGGACCTTTACAGGTCAAAAAGGACCCTTAGCCTCGCCATTTCTGTTTAATAGATTTGATGTCCGTTTAACGGACCATCTCGGGTGAGAAGGTGCACTTTGGCCCGATAATTTCCGTTAAATGGACACGCATGTCCGTTAAAAGGACATTCACAGGACAACTTCATAAAATTGCGATTTTTGACCCTTTTAGAGGCAGAATCTGACTTTGTGTTCTTCATGAAAGTTTTATATATTGAAGTAATCTTTCCAGTGGTCTAAGAATGAAACTAATCTGACAATTTTGGTGATAGTTATGGCAATCGCGCCAAGATAGGTACAAATCGATTGAGGATATAAACATGTTATATTCTTTTGATCATAACTTCCTCATTCGGCCTTCAAATGAGGTGATTCTTAAAGCAATAGATTCCTAAGACACGTATCTACCTCTCCATGAAATGTGATAGCTTTTTGTTTTGAGAT
The DNA here is from genome assembly GCA_024752395.1 of Erythroxylum havanense. NCBI lineage: Eukaryota > Viridiplantae > Streptophyta > Magnoliopsida > Malpighiales > Erythroxylaceae > Erythroxylum > Erythroxylum havanense. The sequence goes on from JANTNU010000234.1 coordinate 24,952,954, forward strand.
GAAAAATTTTGATTGAAAAAAATTGAGAGGTCGATTGGGAGAGCATGATTGGGGTAGGAACACCCTTTGAAGTTTTAAGCATATCTTGAACTGTAGAGCTCCGATTTAGATGATTCTTGCTTCAAAGCAAGCTAGAGTCATAAAGTTACAATTTTTTTGAAGAAGTAAAATTGAAATCCTGATTTGAAGATTTTCAAATTCTGTTCACAAATAGGAGAAATGAGTTCGAGTATGGTGACTAATTTTACGTGGGCATGCCATTGAACAAATTGTGAGGAAAATTATGGGGATGTTATACGAATGATGTGGAACCGATGATGGCTTTATAAGGGCTAAATGAATTAACCCTACAGGGTAAGATGTACAAGTTTCATGATCCGAAGTTGGGCTCCGCAAGCGGGGTCCAACAATTTGTAATATTAGAGCAAGCTCAAGTTTTATGATTTCGCAAGAGTTGGATTCCGAAAACAATTCGGGGTCCAACATTTTTTTTGTCGCTTTATAAATAGAATGATTGTCAATAATAAACTGAACAATACTTTCCGGCCCTACATCATTTACAACTTTATCAAATATTGCAAACAAAGTCTCAATATTTCTAATAAGGCCAGATACATCAATTGATTTAAAAAACATATAGTCATTTGTAGAATAAACCAAAAAATTTATAATAGACTCTTATCTCCTATTTATCCAACCATCACACATGATTAAAATTCCATAAATACCCCAACTCACTCTTCTTTCAACCAAATAACTTTTAATTTCAAAAATAACACAACTCTAAAGTTTACATCTTAAGTCATCAATCGAAAGACCTTTGTATCCTGGACCATAAGAGGCTATTGCATTCATCATAGGTTGAGAATAATAAGACTGAGAAGCATAGAATGACAAACCTATATCATACCACTAGCTAGCTACTGTCATATGACATTGTAAGCCACATCTCTTGATTGCATTGCACTACAAATTGAAGGTTGGGCTTTAAAACATTTCATAGTGCAAAAAAACTAGTCGCCTGCCTTCTTTTCTTCCTCACATCAAATTTAGGTACTTCTTCTTAAACCTGATATAGAACATTACCAGTACCACTGTCACCAATACCACTACCACTTCCACCTTCAACATTTCTAAAATCAACACGGAAAATAGAAAACAAACTTCTACTATCAATTTCAAAATTCAACCTTTCCCTCCTATCTCTCTCATATTGATATTCATTAAGCAATGTTTTTATTTGCCACTTCACATTGCGACTTACTTTTTTATAGGATTCTACATCTCCTTTAACCCCAACTAAATATTTTTTAATCAGGTGATTCCTCCACTTTTCAAATGCTTGTTACAAAACAAGCAAATAATATGGTTCCTCTAGGAGCCAATGCAGCATGAGCCCAAGTTAGATCATTGTATCTTCATGAAGTGGGTTGATCAGGAGTACTTGAACTTTCTTCCGTTATCTATAAAACAAATGAATGAATATATCAAAATAAATATCACATAAAAATGAATATCATATAATTTCAGTACACAATATGCATATCCATCTTATATAATATAACTCATTCTGTATGATTACATTACACACAATTCAATTTCATAAAAAACAATTCACTATAATTCAAAAGCTAACAATTCAAAACATTCAACATATATAATTACACAAAATATACATAAACACTTTCCATTTCCAGCAATCACAAAACACGCATAAACAGTTTCGATTTCCAACAATTTTCAACAATTTACATTTCCAATATCCATAAATCATACATAAACAATTTTCATTTCCATTAATTTTCAACAATTTCCATTTCCATTAATCAAAAAGCATTCATAAAATAATTTCCATTTTCAACAATCACAAAACATGCATAAACAATTTCCATTTCCAATAATTTTCAACAATTTCTATTTCCAACATCCACAAAACATACATAATTTTATTTCCATTTCCAACAATTTCCATTTTTATTTCCAATAATCACAATATATTTATAAAATAATTTCCATTTCCATCATCCACAAATCATACATAAGCAATTTTCATTTCCAACATCCACAAATCATACATGAGCAATTTCCATTTCCAACATCCAGAAATCGTACATAATTTCATTTCTATTTCCAACAATTTCCATTTCCATTTTCAACTTCCACAAATCATACACAAACAATTTCCATTTCCATCATCCACATATAATACAAAAATAATTTCCATTTCCAACAATACATTCATAAAACAATTTCCATTTCCAACAATTTCAATTCAAAGTTTCAAATATGAGGATCAAGTTGAAGGTATGATTTACATAATTGCCAGATAATAAATGACATATCTTTTACTATTGTTTATACACATCGATTTATAACATGATGATCAACTTGGAAGATATATTCATAACATGAGGATCAACCGATCAAGTTGAAGGATATAACTTTTTTGGAAATGTTTTTTTCTTATTTAAAACTTTGAATCTTCTTTTCATTTCGAACAAACCATAATATTATATACATAATTCTATATTTAATTCTTAAATATATAAGTTAATTTTACAATTTTTATTTTTTGTTAATAAGTCTAAGTATAAAGGATTGGAACCTACAATAACAACATATTCACAATTTGAAAACAAAAAAGTTCTTTTAGGGATACATTTATTACATCACTATTTTCATACATTATCTATTATAAATATTTATGATACCCTTCCCACACATATATATTACCAAATAATTCAAGTTCAACACATTTTATACTCAATTAATTATTTACTCAAAACTAATACCCAAATAGGCAAATACTATCATTAACTACAACCAAATTATTATTAATTTCCAATTGTATAATTTTATTCTCAACTAATTATTTTCCTTAAGTCAATACCAAATATTAAAAATTAAAATACAATTTTTGATTTACAACTTACAAGTTACAAACTTAAAATGTTAATTGTCAATTAATGATTTAAGTTTTTACAATTTTACAACTTTAATAACTTTAATATTTTTGATTTATGTATGTTTTCAATTTAAGTTGTTTCCAACTTCAACTTTCAAGTTTCAGAATCAATATTCAATAAGGCCGTGCATTTCATAGTTTTCATTCATCCAAAAACTTATCATAAATTTCTGATAAACTTAAACCAATCTTTATTCTTTATAACCAAACAGAACAACCAAACAACTCATTCATGAATAATTCCGGGTATAATTAAATTGATCTATGAATTTTTAGAGTTATGGACGTTTTTACATTGGAAATATTAGTGATTAGTGGAAATATCGTATTTATATATGTTAGTGAATTTAGGAGTTACCTTTGAAATTTATAGAGTATTGAGATTATATATATATATATATATATATAGGGAACAAGAAATTAAAAAAAGCTTTGGAGATAGTTGGATTGTAAAGATGACAGTCAAGGGAGTTAGTTTCAAAAGAAACTAAGTTAGAACTTGGGTATTGGGTAAGTGACAAGTGTCACTTAGGCTTTTGTACTCTTGCTAGAAGTAAGTTACTATTCTTTGAGAGTTGACATGTTAAATCTTGTCTAAGTCCCTTCTTTGTTACCATCTTTTTCAAACTTCCTTTTGAAACACAGAGTTTTCCATTAAATACTTTCTAAGAGACTTCTGTGTTTTTCCTTTCCTTGACCAAACCTACTTTGCCAATTGTGTCCTTTACCCTGAGAAAAACTAAAAGCTGGTCATTGTACTCAGTGAAGCACATGAAACGTGTAGAGTTAGGGCTTAAAGATTTTGAAGTTTTCAGCAGGTAAGTGGTGAAGAAATCCTTTAGAGTTGGGGATTTGTGAAATAAATTTGATAAGCTACTATCATCTGTATGGGAAATGGCATTTACGTGTTTGTTCATAAATACTGGGTGGTTGGGAAGAAATAAATTCAGTTATAGTGTTAAATTAGTTTTTGAAAAAAATTTGGTGGTTTGGTGATGTAAAATATTGAAAGTTTGAAAATCTGAAAAATGTTCACTGAATATATTTCAGTCTTTTAGCCATAACGTTTTCTATAGTTATCTAAATGAGATTATTCTTAATTTGAATTAAACTAGAAGCATCATTCACTTTATTAAGACTAAGCTTAAACATGCCATTAAAAGAATATCGTTTTCCTACAAAAATACCATTCTTAGACAAGATTACATTCGTTGACTCAAGTATAGCCTTCAAGCCGTTCTTATTCAAGATATCTGCAGAAACAAGGTTCTTGTTCACATCTGGAACATGAAGAACACTAGTGAGCATCAAAATTTTGCTCGATTTTTTTGTATAGAAAAATAAAAGGAGAAGTTAATCTTCATAAATTTCATCGTACATGTGAAAGACTTATCTCATGTCGTTCAAGAACTTCATAGTTCTTAAATTGGTCCTTGTTATTGGACACATGAATTGCTGCACCAGAATCATACCACCAATCCTTAGAAGGAATTAATGTTGTCATGTGAAGTTCTATCACAGTACTAAGAGTCAAGATTGCTACAATTTCTGCACATTCATCAATAAGATTAGCACTAGGAACATTGTTTCATTTTTCCTTCTTGTTGGATCTATATTGGACCTTGTAGTGCCCTTTCTTTCCACAATTGTAGCAAACTCGATTCTTTTTCTTGTCTTTATCCTTAACATTTTCGAGTTTCTTCCTTTTAGAATTGTTGGATTTCTTCTTATCCATAAAATTCACCTTTAGATCTCCTTTCCACTTCTTTTCTTTAAAGACTTCTTCTGCCTTTTTCAATTAGAAGATGTTTCAAAACACTATCAATAATTAAAATTTTAGAAGTGTGTAAAAACTTCTTTTGATAATCATTTTAAGAAGAAGGCAACTTAGTAATAATTGCCCCTACTTGTAATGATTTTGAAATTTCAACACCCAAGTTTTTAAGTTTTAAAACAATCACTTGGAAATTATGGATTTGATCCATAACAAAGGAACATCAATAAATTTAAACTCAAAATATCTTTTAATAAGAAACTTATTTGCGCCTTGCTTTTAAGATATATATTCACATTTAAGCGATGCCCAAATCTCCTTTAGACTCTTTACATTTGTAAAGAGATCATAAATGTTGTCTGAGAGGGTGTTGAGATTGTGTCCCCTGCAAAGCAGTTCATCTTCTTGAAGAATGTTTCGTTCAACCTTCCTTGTGTTTACTTCACCCTTCTTTGGAAGAGGAATTGTAGGGAAAGTGGGCTCAAGTACATATGTAATTTTCAAAGCAATGAGGAAGAACATCATCTTGCCCTTCCAACAATTGAAGTTCATGTCAGTTCCATCAAGGCGATTTAACTTCACAAAGTCTTGGTTCATCACTTCGAGAGCGGATTCTTGAATGGACTACAAGATAGCAACAAAATAACACTTTAAGATTGTAATAGAATCGGGGTTGGAAGTCCACAAAACAAGGATGAACAATGAAGTAAATGGTGTTGCAGAGAACTGGGAGAAACTGAGATCAAGACAAAATTTAAAGTGTTATTTGCTACACTATAATTGCAAACAGGGTTAAAGGCAAACTACTTCTAGAATACAAAGAACACAAGAACATTCAAGTTGTAAAAGCATGAATGTTTTTCAAGAATTATGAATGCAAAGATTGTATTGGTAAAAGTTGTTAAAAACAAAATAATTTTAATGTTGACTAAAACTCATGTACATATAAGTTTTCATAATAATCATGTCTGTTCAATGCTAGTCACAACTTTTGAAAAGAGAAGTAACTTTTCAGAACAGTTATGTTTGTTCATTACAAGTCACAACTCTTGAAAAGAAAACAACCTTTAGATCAGTGACATCTATTTACAACAAGTTAAAACTTTTTAGAAAGAAAACAACCCTTCAGAACAATCACGTCTGTTTATTATAAGTTACAACTCTTGATAACAAAGTAACATTTAAAACAGCCATATTTGTTCACTACAAGTCACAACTTTCGGAAAGAAAGCAATCATTCATTTTTATTTTTAACTTTAATTACTTATATCATAATCTAATTTTCAAGAGAGCAAACATGGGAGCACTCATTTTTCAGTTATCCGTTCATTTTTGCAATGTATCAAGTTGGTCAAAAGTTCTTCAATGGGCTGCTAAGCCACGCCACCCAGGGAAAATAGTGTAACGTTACGTTCAAACTCGCGTTTGGCTCAACTGTGTACACCATTTGAAGGCAAAGAAACCTCAAAATGTTCAGATGTCAATGACAGCAAATAAAAAAATTCAATGTATACGCGAGTTGGCTACAGCCAGATGTAAATTCTTAACAGTTCACCTGAAATGGCTTCTAGTTGGCTGCTCTAAAGGACTGTCCTAACCACAGACTAGCTCAAGCATTTCAGTTTATCTTTGTAAAGGACTTGGTTAATATTATTAGCGATTGCCTAATAATACATTCTTTAATTTCTAAAAGAGAAGAAAAAATTCCCTGTGTTCACGCGCGGGACACAGCATATATTATGTAGATATTTTTTGACTTCCTTGAACCAGATTCTGTCATGCGAGCACCTTGAAGCTGCTACTCGTTCCCTTTGTTCTATAAATCTTAATCTCTTAATTCCTATTTCCATACAAATGGAAAAAGAAATGGACCTCAATCTTTCTCCACCATCACAATCTCCGGTCACAGCTACCACCGACGCAGTTGCCGGTGGCGGAGATCCCAAGTTGCTTCGAGTGCCCAAATTGGAGCCTAAACTGGAGCCACTTGACAGCCCAGATATTCATCTACTCCAAGAGCCACAGGACTTGCTGTTTTCCGATTCTACACGTGATGTCTTCTCTAATCCGACAAATACCCCTCCGTCTCACTTCTCATCAGACGAAGGCAATGTCTTCTCGGAATACTATCGTATCACCGATCTCTTCCGCACAGCGTTTGCCAAACGCCTTCAAGAGCAATACGGAGACTTTTCAGTCCTCGACCCTGATTCTCGCGCCATTGTTCCTGTCCCCGAAGACAGTGGCGTGTCCTCCATGGTCGTTTCACAGCCTCGCAAGCGCTACCGCCAACGTTCGGCGGAGCTTGTTCGTGTCAGCGACCTCGGAGTCGAGGACCATCGCTACTTCCGGGATGTGGTACGCCGGACTCGGAAGATCTATGATGCACTCCGCATTTTGTCGGTTATGGAGGAAGAGAAACGCCGCGGCGAGATACTTGGACGCCGTGCACGTGGGGATCTGCGGGCGGCCGCAGTTATGCGTGACCATGACCTCTGGATGAACCGCGATAAGCGGATTGTTGGGTCAATCCCAGGTATTCATGTTGGGGATCTTTTCTTTTTTCGGATTGAATTGTGCGTTGTTGGACTACATGGACAAGTTCAAGCAGGAATTGATTATCTTCCCGCGAGTCAGAGCTCTAATGGGGAGCCTATTGCGACTAGTATAATTGTTTCAGGGGGTTACGAAGATGATGAGGATGGAGGGGATATTATAATCTATACTGGCCATGGTGGACAGGACAAATTTTCGAGGCAGTGTATGCATCAGAAGCTGGAAGGAGGGAATTTGGCATTGGAGAGGAGTATGCATCACGGGCTTGAGGTGAGAGTGATTAGAGGATTTAAGTATGAGGGTACTGTGAGTAGTAAGATTTATGTGTATGATGGGCTGTACAAGATTGTGGATTGTTGGTTTGATGTCGGAAAATCTGGGTTTGGTGTTTATAAGTATAAGTTGATGAGGATGGAAGGGCAGCCGGAGATGGGTAGTTTGGTTTTGAGGTTTGCAGAGAGTTTGAGGAGTAAGCCGTTTGATGTGAGGCCTCGGGGATATCTTAGTCTTGATATATCAAATAAGAAGGAGAATGTGCCAGTTTTGTTATATAACGATCTTGATAGTGAACGTGACCCTATGTGTTACGACTATCTTGCAAGAACTGTGTTCCCACCCCAAGTATATGGTGTTGGGGTTAGTGGGAGTGGATGTGACTGTGAATCAGGTTGTATTGATAGCTGTCTTTGTGCAAGGAAGAATGGAGGGGAGTTTGCTTATGATCAAAATGGATTTCTATTGAGGGGGAAGCCACTAGTATTTGAATGTGGGACCTATTGCAAGTGTCCACCAAAATGTCGAAATAGAGTTAGCCAAAGGGGGTTAAGAAATAGGATGGAAGTGTTTAGGTCAAGAGAAACAGGATGGGGAGTGAGGTCATTGGATTTGATACATGCTGGTGCATTTATATGCGAGTATGCAGGGGTTGTTCTCACAAGAGATCAAGCAGCGGTATTTGCAATGAATGGTGACAGTCTGATTTATCCTAGTCGACTCTCAAATAGATGGATGGAATGGGGTGATTTATCTCAAATCTATCCAGAGTATCAGTGCCCATCATATCCCTTAGTTCCACCTTTGGATTTTGCAATAGATGTGTCAAGAATGAGGAATGTTGCATGCTATATCAGTCAGTCTTCAAATCCTAATGTACTAGTTCAGTATGTGTTGTATGATCACAATAATTTGATGTTCCCTCACCTTATGCTTTTTGCAATGGAGAATATACCACCTTTAACAGAGCTTAGCCTTGATTATGGGGTGGCAAGTGAATGGACAGAGAAGCTTGCAATTTGCAACTAAAGTGCTTGAGGATATGTTATGGGTAATATGGCATGGCCCAACATTTAAGGACATGATACACTAAGGTGATGTACTATCTTGTTAACTAATTACTCTCAAATTATCTTAAGCAATGTTGCTTTTATCGTTTTATTGTACATTCCAGTCATTAGTAACGGGAATAGCTCTTTTTAGTTTTTGACCCACTTTGCAGTGTCAAATAGGGGACAAAGGAATTGATCTTTATTTAACATTTTCCTATAGTGTTTGGGCCTAGTTTGGTCATTAGGTTTTCATTTAACTAAGATGCAAGAAATATTTTAGCTTTGTTCCTTGCAAAATTATCGCCTATCAAATATATGTTTTTCTATGAACATTTCAATTTTTATTTCAGTAGATGTTGGTTGATGTAGGACAAATAGAAGTAAAACTCATAAAATTAGGAAACATGACTGATATTAGGTTGCTGGAATATTAACTTTCATTTCTGGATTTTAGCTTGGATTACTAAAATTTCAGATTAGCTATAGCTGAGTTTTTAGGTATGTTTGCTGAAAATTTAGGATAACATTTTAGATAGCATATGGCTGAAATTTGGGGTTTATATGGCTAGAATTTAGGATTTTAGTTGCTAGAACTTTAGGTTAGAATTGTTGATATTTAGTAAGGAACACAAACAATGGAAGATAGGAGACTAGGAATCATTCTTAGGGTTTAAGAATCATTCTTAGAAGAAAGAATCGCAACTTTTAGTTGAAAAGTCAAGTTTGTAAAAAAATTTCAGGATATGTTATTATTGAAGGGCCAACTATACTCATATTCATAGAGAAATTCTTAGAACCCCTATTCTAGGAGGAAAGCGTTCCTAAAAAATTTAAATTATATTCTAATAAAAATCCTATGAATCCTAAATAATTAAGGTAATATATCTATACGAGAATAACATATTTAACTTACTACTACTACTACTTATTTAATAAGGAATGCTAACATAATCTAAATTTCAGCTCTGGTCTTTACTGTCAATTCAATTCCCAAATTTTATCCCACCAAATTAAAGCTTATGGTTGACTAATTTTTTCTCTTTTATTTTCCTAGACTTTAAGCTCTTTTGCATCATTATTGTTCACGTGCTTAAAATGTTAACATTTATTTCATTACTCCTTTTTCTGAAATTTTATGTAATGCTTGGTAGGATCTATACCTTGACAAAATACCCTTTTTTCTGAAATTTTATGTAATGCTTGGTAGGATTTATACCTTGACAAAATACCCTAGGTTGTATTATGCCACTGAACCCTTAATGTAGTACCTTGACAAAATCATTCTGTTTTGATTGGCTTGGCTTCACTTCATTGTGTAGATAATTGCACTATGTGCTTATCATAATAAATACTCCTCTAAGGCTCATAAAATTTTCCTTATTTTGGCTATAGCTATTGCTTGCCCAAGACTTCGAGGCATTATGTCCACATTTAACTTTATTATCCAAGGTAAACATGGAATCCTTGTTAAGTTAGGATGTGCCCTCTAGACATAAATGCATGTACTTGTTTGGGTATATTCTTATTTTCACAGGTCGTATGTGCATATGAATGTGTAGGTATGTTTGGGAGAAATTAGTGAGTCACATGATGTAATTTCAATTATATTACTTGATTAGGTCCATATATTATGATGTTGATAAGGTAGTACATATGACATCCCCTTTTTACCTGATTAAGTCCAGATAGTACATATGACATCCCTTTCCACTAAGTTATTTTGTTGATAATTATTCACATATATTATGTTTATTCATGTTAGTCAACTCTTTTATTATGTTAATCTTATCTTATATGGCTTGTTGGATTCAGTTTTAAGAACTGAAATTGGAATATCTTCTATGTATTAATCACCTTTGTAACTAGTATGAAGCAATGTTTTAAAAACCGGACCGGACATTAAACCGGTCGAAAGAAAGGTTTAAGGTTTAGAGGTTCAACCGATAGTAAACCGCTATAAAATCGGTATATAATAAATAAGAAGTAAAACTTATAAGAATAAGTAAAAATAAAATATATTATTGAA
>JANTNU010000234.1:24963699-24978266 GCA_024752395.1 Erythroxylum havanense
TTTTTATACAGAGAGGTTAGTAGGTAAAACCGAACCGGACCAATGAGAGGTTCAGAGGTTTTTCGGTCGGACCGGACAGTCCGAAGGGGTTTTTAAAACATTGGTATGAAGGCTATAAGGACTTAGGGCGTTTGCTAATAATTAGGTTCATCTATTATATACATAAATACTTGCTGATAGTAATATTCTTTAATAAAGTACCTAAACTATTCCATAATAGGATACCTAAACTTTCATTAGTTGTGATGATGGTGGTTTCTTGTAACTATAATAGCTTGTATTTTTGCTCTTCTATTGATTATGCTACTGTCAATAGCTTGTAGTTGACCCTTTTTATTACTAAATATTCCTTCTAAAAAATAATAGGATACTAAATTATATAATAGCATTACAAAATCATATTGAATTACTCAGATCTTCATCAATTTTATGTATGAATTGACAATTTATTACCCTTTTTGTGATTGACAAAATTCAAGGCAATTGATTGAGTTTCTAATGATGTTAATACTATGGAAAATGATCTAATATTGTTCATTTTGTTGATAAATAAATAATAAGAATCTAATTAAATAGTTGATATTGATGTGGGTTTACTTTCCATTACATTTGATAACCAAACAAAGGAATGTTATATTTATTGATGACAATCTATTCAATAAAGACTGGAATGGCCGCCAATAATATAGGTTGTTATGTTACGTCATACTAAACATAAGTTTAATCAACTAAGTTACATAACAATTTGTAAATTGACTTCTATGCATAGTTAATAACCATTTTGAAATTTTTCCTCGAAGATTAATTGATTTCTCAGGTTTAAGGAGAAACAAGGACGCAATTCATAGAATGAGAAATTGTTATTTCTGCAAATATGAATGTTGATAAAGACAAATAGGGATATACATGTGAACTGTTGAATAAGAATATGATTACATGATAATGAAAATTTTGATAAACAAGGAGTAGTGGTAAACAGTTTAACTGCTGAAATTTAACTATTGATTGTTCTTGTGGAGATTAATGGGAGTTTGATCACTTGTATTCTCTCTATGAACATATGAGTTAGTGAAAATATGGTATTACTTTTTAGTTTTTACCTGAAGTTGAAATCTCAAATGGATTATTAGGAACAAAAGGCTCCTTTGATTAGAAGAGAACTTTCATTCCTTAACATTCTGATAGGACACTAGCAATGCTTACTGAGTATATATTTTATTATAGTGTAGAAACACCCAGTACACCCAGTACACTCTAAGAGAATAATAGAGAATCCCTTATATACTGGATCAGAAAAATAGAAAATGTAGCAGTAACGTAGGATAGCTAGATACACGCTCAAACTTTCTCCTCAAAAGAGCCTCCAGAAACATACAACACCTTCTGCTAGGGATGGCAATGGGTTTTCAACCCGATTAATATCCGCACTACCCGACCCAATGGATTTGGATATGGACAGTAAATCATAAAAACCGATGGATATGGATATGGATATGGATATGGGCTGAGTCATAAAAAATGGATATGGATATGGATAGAGTAAAACCCGAACCATGGATACCCATATCCTACCCGTTTTTTATTAACTCTATTTTTTATTTTTTCTTGAATATTTATGGTTAAATATAATAAAATATTAAAATTTTATACGAAGAAACAACTTTAAAATCTCCACTTTACTCCTCAGTACTTACATTTTTCATCATATTTTATTTTTCTTATAGGATGATAATAATGCAAATGATATGGGGATGAAGTTTTGAATGTTGTAGAGTTCACGGAAAGACAATTTGAAGCTTTAGTTATTTCAATCTTTGTTCCAGTTCTAAATTGTGAAAAAAGTATGTTGTTTTCGTACTAAATATTATGATTTTTATTATTCCAATTTTATGATTTTTTTAATACATACAAATCAAAATCTTGACTTATTATTATTAAAGTTATTTTGATTTGGAGCGCTCACAAAAATCTACTCTTTATATTTTTTATTTAGAAGTTATATTTTTATGCGTTATACAACCCGATGGATATCCAAAAACCCGAACAAACCAATAGATTTGGATATAGGTAGTAAATCGTAAAAACCGATGGATATAGATATGGATATGGGTTGAGTCATAAAAAATAGATATGAATATGGATAGAGTAAAACCCGAACCGAACCCTACCCATTGCCATCTGCGCTCAAGGTTAGCTTTTGAGAGGCTAACCACTCTCCCAAACTTCTCTATATTCTCTCCCCCCGTCTCTTTTTCACATAAATACTCCCCTCCTCACTCTTGCACAATAGGCCCTACTGCTACCAAGCTAGTTAGGATTGTCCCCCTTTTTTCTCCCTGCAGCACATCTCTCAGTCTTCTAGAATATACCCTCACCCCACGTGTCCCTTTCTTCCTTTTATAAAATTTCGTAATTAAGGATCTATCATTACCCCTGTCGACAAGTTTCACCTTGTCCTCAAGGTGAAAATCTGGGAAGAGCTTATCAATAGTTTCATAATCTTCTCAAGTATTGTCGTGATCTGGTAAATCCTTCCATTTCACTAATACCTCTTTCCTGCCGTCAATCAGTTTCTGGATTTTCCTTACCAATTTTGGCTGTAACAGTGGCTCATTGTCCTCGGTTAATGACTGTGGTAAGGGTTGTGGGTTAGGAGGTGGCTGTGCTGACTTCGTTAGCTGAGAAACATGAAAAATGGAGTGTATTTTAGCATTTGGGGGTAATTCCAGGTGGTAGGCAACTTTGCCAATTTTCTTGGTTATTTTGAAAGGTCCATAAAACTTAGGACTCAACTTCTCATTCACCCTCTTTGCCAAGGACTTCATTCGATAAGGTCTAATCTCGATGTAGACCAGTTCTCCCACTTCAAACTCTCACATCCCTTCGATGTTTATCTACTGTATTCTTCATGTGTTGTTGAGCCTTTTCTAAATGTTCCTTCAACTCCTTGATTACTACATTCCTCTCCTTCACTAACTCATTAACATCTTCCATAGCCGAAGTGAGGTCTTTCAACTTGAATAAGGTAAGGGGTCCCTCCATAGAGGGCCTTAAAAGGAGACATCCATACAGACTAATTAAAATTGGTATTGTACCAATATTCTACCCAAGACAACCACTTCACCCGCCTTCTTGGCTGACACCCAACAAAAAATCTGAGGTAGGTTTCCAATCCTCGATTCACTACTTCAGTTTGTTCATCCGTCTCTGGATGATAGGAAGAACTAAATCAAAGGGTAGTTCCGGAGAGCTTGAAGATTTCCTGCCAAAATAAACTCATAAACAACTTATCCCTATCTGAGATAATGGATTTAAGGAATCAATGTAGTTTTACTATCTCCCTTACAAAAACAACAGCCACTTCCTTGGCAGTATAAGGGTGAGAAAGGGATATGAAATGTCCATATTTTGTCAACCGATCCACCACCACCATAATAGTATCAAACCTGTTGGATTTTGGCAATCCCGTGATGAATTCTATGCTAATATCCTACCAAACTCTTTGGGGAATGGGTAACGACTGTAGAAGTCTTGCTGGGCTCAAGGCTTCATGCTTGCACTGCTTGCAGACCTCACAGTTTGCAACATATTGCTGAATATCTTTCTTCATTCCTTCCCAATGCACAAAAGTGGGTAACCTCTTGTATGTAAGTAAATACCCGGAATGTCTGCCAATTGTTGTGCAGTGGAATTCTCTCATGAGTAGGGGAATTCTTGAGGACCCCTTGGGAAGCACCTTTCGGCCCTTGAATAAAAGGTTACCTCCTTCGACTGAAAATTTTGCGGGAAGGTGTTCTCCTTTAATCCCCTTTTGCTAAATGGCATATAAACTTCCTTCTCCCATCCTCCAAAATCTTCATATTGCCATAGTGTGACAACCTTAAGTTCTAGGTTATCCTCTCTCCTAGACAAAGCATCCGCCACCCTATTTTCTTTGCTGGGTTTATAAAGGATTTCAAACTCGTATCCCATTAACTTGGATACCCATTTCTGTTGATCCTCACTGAGATTGCGCTGTTCCAATAAGAACTTAAGAGCTTTTTGGTCGATTTTAATGACGAAAGGGTGTCCCAACAGATAGTGATGCCACTTTTTGACTGCTAAAACAATGGCCATTAATTCCCTCTGTAATGATAGATCCTTAATTATGAAATTTTATAAAAGGAAGAAAGGGACAAATGGGGTTAGGGTATATTCTAGAAGACTGAGACGTGCTGTACGGGGGAAAAAGGGGGGAAATCCTAACCAACTTGGCAGCAGTAGGGCCCAATGTGCAGGAGTGAGGAGGGGAGTATTTATGTGAAAAAGAGACGAGGGAGAGTATATAGAGAAGTTTGGGAGAGTGGTTAGCCTCTCGAAAGCTAACCTTGAGTGCAAAAGGTGTTGTATGCTTCTGGAGGCTCTTTTGAGGAGAAAGTCTAGGACTGTGTATGGCTACCTACATTATTGCTGTATTTTTCTATTTTTCTTAGCTGAGGAAAAAGCTTTGTTGAAATATCCAATGGGGTGTCCATTTTGCATCAGTACAGTCCCCACTCCCCACCTCGACGTGTCAGTCTCCAACTCAAAAGGTTGGGAAAAATAGGGTAAAGCTAAGATTGACACAATGGTCATTGCCTTCTTGAGTTCTTCAAAGGCTTTCTGGGTTTCTTTGCTCCCTAAGAAGGCGTCTTTCTTGAGAAAAGCTATAAGTTGTGCAGCCATTTTCCCATAATGTCTAACGAATCTCCTGTAGTATCCCATTAGGCAAAGGAATCCCCTCAATGATTGCAGATTCTTAGGTGTTGGCCATCTGTCCATGACAACTAGTTTCTTGGGATCTGCTAGCACACCCTTAGTAGATATGATATGACCTAGATACTCTAGTCGGGATTTATCAAACACGCATTTCTTGAGGTTTAACACCAATTTACTTTCTTGGAGTATCCTTAAGGTCTCCTTCAAGTGTTTCCAATGGGACTCCTCATCGGGACTGTACACTAATATGTCGTCAAAGAATACCAACACAAACTTCCTTGAATGCTCTTGAAAGATGTCATTCATAAGTGATTGGAATGTGATGGGGCATTGGTGAGGCGGAAAGGCATCACTAAAAATTCATAGTGCCCTTGGTGAGTTCTAAAAGTTGTCTTCTCCTCATCTCTAGTCTTGATCCGGATTTGATGGTATCCCGATTTCAAATCCATCTTGGAAAACATTTTAGAGCACCCCAACTCATCAATTAGTTCATCTATAGCCGATATAGGAAACTTGTTAGGCAGTGACCAACTTCCATCCTTCTTCTTAACAAATAATACCGGACTTGAAAAAGGTCCCTTGCTGGGTCGAATGACACTAGCCAGCAACATTTCCCTAACCAATCTCTTAATTTATGCCTTATGTGAATGGGGATATCTGTACGGACGTATGTTTGGTGGAACAGCCCCTGGTTTCAAGGTAATGGCATGGTCTTGCTCCCTGTGAGGTGGTAACTCTATTGTTGGTGTTTGCACTGTGGTATATTCTTTTAATAGTTGTTGGACAGTCACGGGTAAAGGTTCTTCCTCCACTTCCTTCATTTGTAATTCCCCGAATTCAATTAAATACCCTTGATGCCCACCCTTAAGAGTTCTTATAGCGGCCTTTAGAGACCCCATGGTTTTAGCTAAGCTCGGATCCCCTTTCAAATAGTATTCCTCACTGCCACTTTTTACCTTCATTGTTAATTGGTTCTAGTTGACTCTCACTTCTCCCAAAGATTTCAGCCATTCAATACCAAGGACCATGCCCGCTCCCCCCATTTCAAACACATAGAATGGTTGTTTGATCTTCATCCATCGTAAGTTCACCTTCACTGTGGGACACTGCTTGCTGCCCTTTACCTTATATCCATCCCCTAACGAAACCTCAAACATTTTCACTTCTTTGGTCTCAATTCTCAGCTTATCTACAGTTTCTGAAGTGATGAAGTTGTGTGATGGCCCACTGTCTGTCAATATGAGGACTTGTTCTCCCATACAATTCCCTAATAACTTCATAGTGTTATTGGCGGTAATCCCCACCACAGAATGTATCAACAGCTCCCAGGTGGCTGGTTCGGTTTCTTCATCTCCGTGCACTTCCTCTATTTCGAGTATATCCTCCTCTGTGATCATGTCTCCCTTCTCAACGATGGGTTGCAGCAAAATTACACTAAGTTGCTTATTTTTACAAACATGGTTTTGGCTATAATTCTCATTACACTTAAAACAGAGCCCCATCGCTCTCTTCTTGGCAACCTCGGCCTCCGTGAGTCGCCGGTAAGCAGTGGTGGTTGGGGTGGCATTGCTGGCTCGTGATGCCATGATGTTCGAACCCGTCACCGAAGTACGGGTGCACTGTCCTTCTTTGCCTCTGCTGCCCGATTGGGGAAATAGCTGGTGGTTTTACTCGGGTCATTTGGATCATTGACCCGACTCCAATTTCCTTTGGGTCCAGCTCCCTTCTGATTTGTCCAGCCCCTTAATTTCTTACCCAGCTGTTCCTCTTGTGCTTGTTCCACAATCTGGTTCCTTTCCTCTACTCTTTGGGCCAAGTCCATAAGCCCTTTTAAAGTGTCGACCCTCATTAACCGGAGCTCTACCCTTGTACCCACCTTTAACCCATTTTTGAAAGCTCCCATCAAGCGCTCATTTGAAGCTTCCCTTACTGTGGTTGAAAGGGCTTCAAACCTTCCCCTGTACTCTGTCACGGTTCCCTCCTGCCTCAGTGCCATGAGCATTTCGTATCAATCACCTTGTTGATAGTGTTTAAATCTCTCAAGTAATTCCTTCTTGAACTCTCTCCAGGTACGTACCGGGCTCCTCACCTCTATCCATTAGAGCCAATTCAAAGCTTTCCCTTCTAAACACATTGTTGTCACCTCCATCTTCTCTACCTTTGTCACACCATTTATATCAAAGTATCTTTCCACCTTGAACAACCACCCAATCGGTTCATCTCCCTCAAAAATGGGTAGTTCAAGTTTCTAGAATTTCTAGTCACCTCTCTTCATCCTCCCTCAGCTCTAGATTCTGACGACTCCACCATGGGTTCCTTCCCTGGCCTCCTACTTATTTCTTCCATTCTAGCCATCGAGTCTCTTAAGTTCCATCAACCACCCTTTAATTTTGGTCATGTCCCCCTTCATAGTACCTAGCTTCTTTTCCACCTGATTCATTCTAGCTTCCATTCTGGTATTCACGATGGCCCAGCGTTACTATTCTGATACCAGTTGATAGGACACTAGCAATGCTTACTGAGTATATATTCTATTATAGTATCGAAACACCCAGTACGCCCAGTGTTCTCTAAGAGAATAACAAAGAATCCCTTATGTACTAGATCAAAAAATAGAAAAATATAGTAGTAATGTAGGATAGCAGACACACTGCTAGACTTCCTCCTCAAAAGAGCCTCCAGAAGCATACAAAACCTTCTGCGCTCAAGGTTAGCTTTCAAGAGGCTAACCACTCTCCCAAACTTCTCTATATTCTCTCCCCCCATTTCTTTTTCACAAAAATACTCCCCTGCTCACTCCTGCATAGTGGGCCCTACTGCTGTCAAGTTAGTTAGGATTGTCCCCTTTTTTTCCCCCGCAGCACCACTCTCAGTCTTCTAGAATATACCGTCACCCCACGTGTCCCTTTCTTTCTTTTATAAAATTTCGTAATTAAGGGTCTATCCCATTCTTTTGATTGGTCTCTTTAATTTAACCTCATGTCATTAAGGGGAATCTATGCAAAACTGTTTCGTTGTAAACTTCTATATGCTGTAAGTATTTCCTTAATTTCATCCAAAATTGATTCTAGCTTTTCGATTTGAAAACCATGCTTTCACAATTAATGTTAAGTATTCTGCAATGTCATCTTGGAGATAGATGAAATTGGGAGCTTAGTGTTTAGGGATTTAGCAATTTTTTTAATAACAACATATGACACTTTCATTATTAAAAGTCAAAGATCATTTGTAATACAAAACAGTTGCAAAAATCAATAAACCATAAATAAGGAGGGCCAAGGTCATGGGCTCTTTGTGCCATCTCATTTGCAACTTTGTTTTCTATCCTAAGACATGCTTGAAGACAGTTTATGGATGACAGGCAAGCTTTATAAATTCAATAAAGTTCCAAATGTTGCAAGATTCATGGTCAATCCTAGAATAGGAAAAGGATATCAGTTGCTTTTCTTTCACAGAGAGGATACCTCCTTTTGTGAGCATGATTCGAACTGGGATTAGGAGTTTTAGGGGATTCATGAGAATTGATACATACCTCAACAAATTTGTAAGATTCTGCCAAGCCATTATCTAACGCTACGGATTCTCCGTTTTCCTTAATATCGTTTTTACTGATATGCATATTTTTTCTCCCAACCATAATTCTTCCTCTTTTTTATTGTCACTCTCCCCCTAAAGACGAAACATGCTTGAGTTTACCATTCTAGATAATCATGCTTCTTGTAGTAAACATTGACAATATGTGTATCCTTATGGCAGTGTGTGAATGATCCGAGATTGAGGACTTGTAGAATCTCCAAGAGTAGAATCCCTAAAAGATAAAAATAGGATGCTATGTTATGTCATGCTAAACATTACTTAAGTTTAATCAACTAAGTTACACAAAAATTTGTAAATTGACTTATGTGCATAGTTAATAACCATTTGGAATATTTTCCTCATAGATTAATTGATTTCTCAGGGTTAAGGAGAAACAAAGATGCAAGTCATAGAATGAGAAATTGTTATGTCTGCAAATATGAATAATGATAAAGGCAAATAAGGATATACATGTATACTGTTGAATAAGAGTGTGATTACATGATAATGAAAATTTTGATAAACAAGGAGTAGTGGTAATGTAAACAGTTTAACTGCTGAATTTAACTTAGGATACTGATTGTTCTTGTGGAGATTAATGGGAGTATGATCACTTGCATTCTCTCTTATGAACTAATGAGTTAGTGAAAATATGGTATTACTTTTTAGTTTTTACCTGAAGTTGAAATCTCAGATGGATGATTAGGAACAAAAGGCTCCTTTGATTAGAAAAAAACTTCCATCCCTTAACATTCTTTTGATTGATCTCGATTGTTTAACCTCATGCCATTAAGGGGAATCTATACAAAACTGTTTCCTTGAAAATTTCTCTATGTTGTAGGTATTTCCTTAATTTCATCCAAAATTGATTCTAGCTTTTCAATTTGAAAACTATACTTTCACAATTAATGTTAAGTAGTCAGCAATGTCATCTCGGAGATGGATGAAATTGGGAGCTTAGTGTTTACTGATTTAGCAATTTTTTTAATAACAACATAGGACACTTCTATTATTAAAAGTCAAAGATCATTTGTAATACAAAATAGTTGGGAAAATCAACAAACCATAGATAAGGAGGGCCAAGGTCATGGGCTCTTTGTGCCATCTCATATGCAACAATTGATGGATGACAAGTAAGCTTTATAAATTCACTAAAGTTCCAAATTTAGCAAAATGCATGGTCAATTCTAGAATAGGAATAGGATATTAACCGCTTTTCCTTCACAAAGAGGATATCTCCTTTTGTGAACATGATTCGAATTGGGATTAGGAGTTTTTGGAGATTGATGAGAATAGATACATACCTCAATGTTAATCCTAAAAGATTCATTTGATGGCACGATTGTATTGTCAGGGGGAGGTACTAGATTTGAGAGGCATAATCCTAATATCTTCCTTTCTGCTAGATTGTCAAACTCAAATCTCTCACCATTAGCTAGTTTCTCAAGTCGCTCACAAATATTTTTAATTTAATTTTCCTCCACAAATTTGTTATGATTCTGCCGAGCCATTTTCTAATGCTATGGATTCTCTGTTTTCCAGTTGTTTGTACTGATATTCATATATTCTTTTTTCCCTACCATAATTGTTCCTCTTTTTTTTTTTTTTTGGTCACTCTCCCCCTAAAGAAGGCACATGCTTCTTGCTTGAGTTTGTACCATCCTAGATAATCATGATTCCTCCAAAAAACATTGACGGTATGTGTATTCTTATGGAAGTGGGTGAATGAACCGAGATTGAGGACCTGTAGAATCTCCAAGAGTAGAATCCCTGAAAGATAAAATGATCTAGAAAAAGCAGAAGAATTATTAACTAGAAGCCAAAAATCACAAAATTAGTAAACAGGTCTAATATTAGACTACTGGAATATCAAGATTTAGGATTGAATTTTGGCTAGGATTGTTGAAATTTCAGATTTTGTATAGCTGAAATTATTAACTTTGATTGCTGAAGTCATTACTCAGAAATTTACTTTAAGAAACTAAAGATCTATCATATTGTGGTTTCCTTAACTATGTAGTGATAGTTAAATATTTATTTGTTATATTTTAGTTGTATGTGTCTACCTATTGAGCTGTTAAATTTGAGACAGTTACTACAATGATGAAGCAGTTATCTCCTTCAAAATTCTAAGTATGGTATTCTGTGGAAACTAAGAGGAACTGGCAAGAATTTATTCACAAACTTCAGTATCTGAAAACAAAGCATTCTTCTCTAATTAGCCCTTGACAAATTTGAACAATAGGTAGAACGGAGGCGAAAATCAGCAAACAAAGTCTCACCTTAAATCTAACCTTGGTTTCATGGTTAACGCCCATATCTCTTACAAGCAAGGAGCATAGTGATTCTTTAATTATTACCCTTAAGTTCTCACTGATTTCAGCGTATGGACTGCTCTTACTATTGATGGCTAGGGATGATTTAGTGATTAGTATTGATCAAGCTATTTATTCTAGTTTCTTATGTAATTTCTTTAATAGGCCAGGCAGTGATTGACTTAAGGTGATATTCTTGTATTTATATAAGCTAAATAGCCAAACTTCAAGTAATGTCAGCCATAGGATTTAGAGTCATGTATGTGATATCTATTATTTTTGGGGAGATCTCAAAGTTGCTTACTTCTAAAAAGAATATTATTTTGTTTGGTCTTCCAATTTTGTGTATTTATTTCTGGTACTGGCATTAGAATACATATATATATATATACATATATATATATATATACATATATATATATACATACATATATATATATATATATTGAGAATTTACAGGCATTGGAATCTCATAAGCTCCTGTGAGTGAGCTGGACATTGTTTTGGTTCATTCTCTGCTGCATCAGACCTCGTTTCAGTACCAAATAATTATACCATAACTTTAGTTTAGTTAATCAAGTTTATTTGTCAAACAGGCTTTTCTACGTTGAGAAAAATAAATCTCATGCAAATGCCTGCACTGTTTTATAGGATGGCGTAACAGTATATACTGACAATTATATGAGTTATCTATTTACGAGGATTACCATTTTCAAGACCAATTTCAAGTGTTATTGACGTTAGGTAATGACTTCCTTATGGACTTAAAAGTATTAAAACACTTTTCTTTTAGAGAGGTACTCATTATTTTCTCGGAAGTTGCTGCAATGAAGTGCACTGGCTTTTATTGCAGTTGGATGTGTGCATGTGAAAGGTATGCATGATATTATGCGACATTTAACGGGTAGTAAGCATGTAAAATTCCTAGGGGATGCAATGCTATTGCAGTTTGAAACATTTTTACTCAGTTTTTGATATAGTTATGATTAGTAAAATTTTAATATGTAGACTATTTGATTTGCAATTGGTCTAGGAAGTCTGCTGATAAAAGGTTATTCATTTGTTCTATGCTAGGCTCTGAAAGTTATTATTTCAATGTCCCCAGTCTAAGACAGCTTTCTTGCAATCTTATTCAGGGTTTTGTTGATTTTGTTTATATGGTATTTCCCTTCCAACAATTGGTTTTGTATGATTATTATATGCTTCTGTTTTTGGTGTCTTGTTTGCTTCTTGGTCAGTGTGATCATGTTTTGTGCTTTATTTCTGAAGGAGCTTCTTGGATGGCGAGCCCATAAGCTGTTATTCTTTATTTCTTCTTGCAAACATTTTCATAAGTATTCTTATAAATGTGGATTTACATTTGTGAGATGCTGGCGAGATCTGTCTTCTAAGTTTTCACTGCATGCTCACACTTCTCATTTCATAAATGTCATCTGCAGGTGGTTTTTTGGGTATGTATCCATTACAGGGTCTGACCTGTTCTCCTGAATCTTTGGATCTTCAATGTTCCGCCTTAACCTTAACGGATGATTCTGCTAGGTTGCTGATGTTGAATTATAAAAACACTTTTTTTCTTACGAATTATATTAGTACAATGGCACTGGCATTCTTCTTTACTTCCTTGGTTTCTATACCCCGAAGGTCAACAAGCAGTCTCCATACAGCCAAAAAATCAGAAAGGAAGTTTACAGATAAATGAAAGTGGAGGGGGAGGAAAAAACCCAGGCAAAACACACTGGAACTAAAAAATTTGCCCAGCTAATGTGGGGGTGCTAAGTTTCTTATTCACCTAGGCTTTGGATGTTGCAATCCTTCGACATACAATACCTAGTAAACAACGTGTTTGGGGAGTGCTTACCAGAAAGTTGTAAAACCTGCATGTGCAACTGTATAATTGTTCTCTGTTTGTATATAAGTTAGAATTTCCATACACTTGTACAGCAAGTCTGTTATACCATCCTGATATTTATGTTGTTTATTTTGTACTTCTCCTGGGCTAATTGGAATATCGGCTAAACTGCATGCATGAATGTGGTATGTTGCACTTTCAGGAGATCCTACTCTGATTGTTTTGAGGTATAAAATGTTGTTATGAGGTGTACCAGTTGATGTATGTACTTTTCAGGGCACTTCTAGTCTTATGAGTAATAGTGTAATATTGATCTTTATAATGCTGCAAAATGCCTTAAAGCAGCTTGCTTTGGAGGGTAGTTTAATCCTCTGACGTTCCATACTATGATCGACATACTAATGAGTGTTTGTGGAGCCTTTACTCTTGCTCGGCTGTCATCTTCTCTTCTCCGCTGTTTGAAATGGTATGTTCAATTCCTCATGACCAATGTCAGCGTCCTTTCTAGCTTGGTTGCGTGGTGATTGATTGTCTGTTATAGGAGTTTCTGTACTGGTATGAATGATTGGTGAAGAATCAAGTCTGTTTTTCTCGCTAGAAGGATCTGTTTTGGTCTTTTCCATTAAAGGAGAGAGCTCAATTGTGGAATCTGCAGATGATGGATGTAAATTATCAAGGGAGGATACTATTTTTATGTCTGGAGTAACAACTCCTATATTGTTAGGACTCATCACTTATGTTAAAGTCCTCAACGTTTGCAATTCCCTCAGTGTTGGTGTTGACCATTCCTTCTTACAGTTAATTCATTCCCCACTAGCTCAAGATAGCTTCCTGTTTTGAATTTTTTCCTCTCGGCTTTCCAAACTTTTTCGTGATGTTTTGGAATTGGCTTCTATTGATAGGAGATAGCTAACTATCCTCCTATAGCTTGCTTACTTCTACTATCATAACAGGTATTTTTGTTGGAAGTTAGTTCTTTGGTTGAGCTCCACACTTACGCATATACGAGTATAACCCACTCTCTTTTTCTTTGCAGTAGTTCATTAATAGATGAAACTAGCAAGGGTACTCAATCCTTGTATATTCTAATATTCCAGGGGTACATTATGGAAATTAATCAATAGAGGAATGCTCTGAAATTTGATAGATTCTAGCTTCAAACTAGTTTGTCAATTTTGCAAAAATAAAAGACATGCGAAAGACTCTCCTCTAATATTTTGTGGGCTTGGGACGCTAAAGTGAAAGTAAATAAAATGGGATTTTCGTCAATTAAAAGCGCATCTGCCAAACCTTTGTTGTGATGAGCCCATATATGAATACTTAGAAAGGGGGGTTATTGTTCAAAGAAGAATTCAACTAATTTAGCTTCCTAGCTACGTGCTCCCTCCTGGAGTACTTCAATTTCTGGACATATTATGAGTTTCTCATCTATTACCTTGGGGGAATTGAAGTTGAGACCTATAGCTTGGTTATCCTCGACTATTTGCTTTCAACGATGCTGGTGGTTTGATGGAGTTGGTATCTAGTGGGGCTTGGTTTGTTTAAAGTTGAGGAAGGATGCGGGTTGAAGCTGGGAATTCATCCTTCCCATTGTCAGGCAAAGTCTGTATTTTCAGTAGCCAAAGTCATATATGGAAAAAAAAAAAAAACCTTTGACATGACAGGTATGAAAGACTAATGGAATGTTTGGAATGTGATGAATTGAATTCAATCTCCGTTTGAAACTCAAAATGGAGGATGATTTGAATTATTCCTAGAATCTAATTCCACTTTTTTAAGGAATTCAATTCACTTTAAAAACCAAGTGAATTCAATTCATGTTAACTGCTCCAATCAAAAGCTCTAGTATATTTATAAATTAATGACCAACACTACTTATCTTCTTATGTATTAACCAACGCTATTTATCTTCTTATAATATATAAACATCAATTTATATTATTATTAATAATTAAAAATAATTTAAATAAATATTAAGTTTTAGATAAAAAGTTATTTTTAAAATATTTTAATTATTTTATTAATAAATATTATATAAGAGATTAAAATAAATTTAATTAATTAAAATAATTTATTTTTAAGTTTATATA
>JANTNU010000234.1:24978366-24989266 GCA_024752395.1 Erythroxylum havanense
ATTGAATTCAATCCCAACTTCATTAATGTAATTGAATTCAATTCGTTAATGAATTCAATTCGAAGGTTTCCAAACAGTCCGTAAAAAGGCTACGGTGCTAATAGGAAAGAAAGGTTGGCGGGAAAGGGTGTATGGTGTCCCTTGCAAGCTCTAGTTACCCCAAGAGAACCAGCATAAGACGTGGAAGAGAAATCTAAAGAGTAAGCAGGTGAAGAAGAAGGAAAGGAGAAAGAGAAGCATACCCGCTTTAAGTTATCCTAAGCTATCCAGTTCTAAATGAATCTCCATCTATGGACGTACTCCAGATCATCTTTGACAAGAGCATACCCTGGTTTTAACTTTTCTGAGCTCTAACTTGTCTGATTTCTTTTATTAGGGAGCTACAAGGCCTATAAATATAATCTAAGCCACATTGAGTACCAAATCTAATTCAGTCAATCTAAGCAAAATCAAATGCTCTGAAAATCATGTTAGAAACATAATTTAATTAGTACTAATTAATAACCAAAGAAAAAAGTTTAGAGAACCCTACATGTGGTGTATAAAGGGACATTTTTTTGTACATTTGATGGGACCTTGATACGACACCTCTAACATATTAGGAGTCTTATTACAATTAGGAGTCTTATCTTTTATTACGATTAGAAGTCTATTTTTTATTAAGATCAGGAGTCTATCTTTTATTAGGATTAGGAGTCTATCTTTTATTGCGATTTGGAGTCTAGCATTATAAATATCCGATAGTTAGAACAAGTGAGCAGCTTTTGAGAAAATTAATTCCTTTGTTTTAGAGTTTAGTCCTCTCCATACGGACTGATTTGGGAGTTTAAGATTCTTGCTCTCAAATTTATCAATAAAGTTCTATTATTCAGTTACTTCTATTATCTTTCTTTTCTGGTTTCTATCATACCTGAATAAGTTGATTAACCATCGAACAACATGAAGGGAATCCTAGTTGGCGCCATTAGATAGGAAACCAAGGAAGCTTTGATTACTCCTTTCATTGTGCAAGAAATAAGAAAGATAGTATTTAACATGCACCCTTCTAAAGCCCCCACAATTGACGAGTTCTCAGCTTGGTTCTTCCAGGCCACATGAGACATCACAGGTTAGTTATTTGCTAAAGTTGTGTTGGAATTTTTCCAAAACTTGAAAATGTTGCAAGAAATGAACAATACCTTTATTTTTTTGGTGCCCAAGAAGAAACACCTTACGTCTCTAAGTGAGTTTAGACCTATATCGATCATGTTGCAACATAATTTAAAAAGTAATTGCTAAACTGTTGGCGGATAGACTGAAATGGCTTATAATGAAAATAGTGGAATCTACTCAAGAGGCTTTTATACCTGGCAGAAATGTAGGTGACAATCCTAATACTACAAGAGTTGTTGAAAGATTACTCCACTGGGAGGCGAATGAAGAGTTGTATGTTGAAGATTGACTTCTACAAAGCCTATGATACTGCCAACCGGAGCTTCATCCAAACTTTTATAGAACTTCTAGAATTACCTTTTGTATTTGTGACATGGGTTATGGAGTGCATTCAGACCTTGTCAATGAGTGTTTTGGTTAATGGAATCCCTTCTAAGCCATTCAAGAACTTTAAGGGCATAAGGCAATGGGATCCTCTATCCTCTTACCTCTTCATATTAGTCACAGACGAAGGTTTGTCTAGACTTCTTAATTAGTTGCTCAAATGTGAGAAAGCATTTCTATGGTCGGGAAAAGGTGAAGCAAGGAAAAGTGCAAAAGTTAAATGGAGTGAAATAGCACTCCCGAAGTATTATTTGGTATGGTAGAACTCCTTACACCCCAAGGCTTCTTTCATTACTTAGTTAGCAATAAAAAATAGGCCCAGAACCAAGTATAAGTGGTTCAATACGACTGATACAAGATGTGTACTTCGTCACAATGCAAATGAGGACAGAGATCACTTGTTTTTTGCTTGTGAATTTTTCAAATCCATATGGAGCAAGATCCAATGCATGGATGCGATGAACGACACTTATGAGTAGGAGCTTACAGTGAGGTGGTTTATAATTCATTCTAAACAAGGTAAGGAGAACGCTGTCCTTCTCTTGGTCGCTTTTACAATACTATATACATTTTATGGAAAGAGTGGAATCGTAAAGTATGCAAACAAGTTGAAGAAGATAAATATTAACTAGCTGAACTGGATCAGAGTTTCTATAATAGCTAGGAAAGTTGTTCATATGATTACCCCTTGAATGAGAATCAGGTGGAATATTTGATAGGTGGATGTTGTACGAACTTGCATGTATAAAATAGCTAAGTTTCTCTTTCTTGTCGTCAAACTAGCTTCCATATGAATTTAGATAGACAAGGTTAATATACCTTGACTATCTGGGTAATTTTGTAACTCTTGTGATTGTTGTGCTATAGAAAATACAATACTTAATTGATTTTTCAAAAAACAAAAAAGAGAGTGGTGTATAAAGGGTTAAGCCTAAAGTGCTAAAGTCTATGATTATTTATAATAGAGTTTTGAACTTTTAGTAATTTAATTGAATTATAACTCTAGTTTTAATCAAAATAAATTTTATTTATAACTAAATACCTATTATTTTAAAATAAGATATAATATTTCATATTATTTTATTTATCAAATATATCACAATCTAACTTTGTAGTACAAAGAGGTTAAAATCTTGAGCAAAGAAGTTCCAAAAGAAGAACTATAGCATTTCAAGTAAGTTGTTGAGGAGTTTGTATTAATATTAATAATCTAATTGGATGTACCCTTTTCATGATATTACTAAATGATTAATGACATATATAATTAACTTTTTCATATGGCTAGTTGGGTATATAGAAGTTGAGGAGAGGGTTATCGAAACTTTTTTCAAATGCCACAAATAGAGGGCTGAAAATGTTGACTTCCCTTTCATTCCATTCCATTTATATGTTTGAGTTGACAATATGTGCGATTTTATTTCTAAATTATGATCAGGCTATAGTGTCAACTTTAACTAGTTGACCTTACCTGCTGATGTCTATGAATAATCGTAGAAGCAATTAATAAATTTATTTGTACGATTACATATGATGTGTCACTAATTATTTTATGGGATTGACGATGTTGTATTGTAGTAGTGATTCTAAGTTTTAAGTAACCATTGTATTATTTTATAAATCCATAATTTATGGTAAACTTGTTATAGAATCTGGGAGAAATCATTATATTTTTCATGCCCATTTAGATAAATTGAATTAATATCACACAGCTTCAATATATAATAAATTTTTGATAATGATAAATTGAATTAATATCACACAGCTTCAATATATAATAAATTTTTGATAATTTACGTAATATGAAAATAAAAATTCCAAAATGATATACAATAAAAAATTGTAACATGGAAACAAATTTATTAACTCTTAATTTCTTTTTAAGAACTTATTAGCTAAAACATTTTATTAATGTTAGATTGTTATGGTCATACATAGGCCTTATTATACAAACAAATGGAATTTATGGATGAAATACAACCAGAACTACAACGGATCATAGCTTCTCTACAAAAAGATATGTATACCATCTCTCTTGGCTTCCGTTGGACTTGTAAATGAAAATGGAATTCATGATAACTTCTTTTATATAGAGGTCTTTATGAATGGAGACACTGTACGACTGCATCCTCAAAAAATAAAATGGCATGTGTTTTTTCTCCATTTTCATTCTTACCCTTCTCATTTGAATTTGTTTGCATTAGAGGGAAAAATGCTTGTTCTCTTATGAAAAATTTAATATAATCATTTATCCCACCCACTATAAAATACACTCAGAATTTGTTTCTATTTTCTCCTTAAATTTCCTTGCACATAGCTCATTAAAAATCTTATAATGTCTTGTAATGCATAACAAAACTATGATTTTGTGTCTCTCTATATGTACATTTAACACCTAAACACGTTTTTTCCTTTTGTTTTCCATTGAACCTTTGGCACTCATTTTACATTTAAAAATAATTTTAATTGGTTGGGATAAAAAATTGAAAAGTCATAAATATTGAGAAAATAATTAAAATAGTTTTGTTAGTCATATTCTTAGGGATAACAGTCTTGGCATGACCCGCCTGACTCGACTTGGACCAGCTCGACCTTAGCTCGTGTTGGTTGATGAGTTATAAAATGAAATAGAATGCACTCGAACCTTGACCGCAAGCATACGGGTAATTATAATATGGTTATCGTTCCCACAAGGATTTATGCTAAGCACCACTATCGATTCTTTCCAGATTGTTTAAGTTAATAATAAAGAGATTTAATAATTAAAAGCGATATATAAAAAATAACATTTACAATTAAACTTTCTTGACAACTAATTCTACAAGAAAAGAAATTGATTTCACGAATTCATAAGATTAAAGATCTCAAAATTTGTTATCAACTCCTGCTAAGGTTAATTTGAATCCTAATATTCTGCTACCCTAAGTTGCTTAAGAAGTAATTCTTCTCTCTCAAGTTTGAATTACCTACTTTGTTTTATCAACATGCAAATTTCTCAATTTAAGATATAAATAAAACAAAGATGGATTGCATAACCTTTGAGGAATAAAACTTAGACACTAATCTTTTAGTATGTAAGTTATATTTGCACAGTTTAAAAGAAGAACTTAACTCTCATTAAGATCATCCAGAAACTATTCATAAGAACAACAAACTTGTAGAAGTTCAGAAAACAAGATTCAACCTTAGAGGGTGAAACAATCTTTGAAATAAGAAACTAGGCAACACTCATAATAAGTAACCCAAAAAAAAAAACTAAAACAAAATGAAAATGTAGAGCTCCCACTTTCTCTTCTTTGTTCCTTTTTTTTCTCTTTCATCCACCCCTCTGTCTTTTTCGTCCATCCTTTTATATTAACTTTATAAGTGCTCTCATGGTTGTCCACCTCCACTGAATTGTAACAGCTCCCCCCCACATTCTCGCATGTTGAAGACTTCTTTTAACCATTCATCATTCATTTAAACACGTGAGGAAATGTCAGAATTTCCCCTGAAGTTGCGTATTGCTATCGCACGCTGACACTTGCGATCACACCCATATGTGAATAGCCTATCTTCTGGTCAAAAGTCCTAAGTGCGATCGCACCTGAAGTGACCTTTATAAGACCTATTGATATTGTGATCGCACTGCAATGACTCGTGCTCGCACCTTGCTTGTGCTCGCACCATTCTCCCTCACAATCACACTAGATCTATTTTCCTTGTTTCTTTCACCAACTTTTATCAGCTTGCTCCCCTATTCCTTCAGACTTAACAAAATATCAAACTTGCCTAAAAACTAAACAAAACTTCTAAACCAAGAACGAAAAGTACTACAAACATAACTAACAATGTTAACACTCAACACGTAAATCCACTCACATCAATACTCATCACTATACTTGTATTTGTCCACAAGCACACACAACGACAAAAGAAAATCAAACATAAGCAATGACTCAAATAGCTTGTTACCCAAGAATATTTTACAAATCTTCATATGATTGTTAACCTCCTACAACCCCTTAATTACCAAAAATGCAAAAAAGCTCCTTCAAAATCAAATTATGAATAGTACACATACAAGAGCAGTGAATGGCGCCAATAACTTCATTATGAGCATAAATTCTCCCTTAAACATATTTGTACTGCTATCAACTTGTTGATAAAACGGTACGATGAGGATGTTTAAACTTTATTTCCAGCACAACTCAGCGAACCTTTCTTGAGATGAAAAATTTTCAATTAAATGCAAATGAGGAGCATACTCACATACACAAAATCTACTTCAATTTCATCATTAAGTGGCTACTAGCACTGTCAGGTGTCCAAGGCCAGTTTCAGACACCCTCGGCACAGCGGAGCAATAATTTGGAGGGTTTTTTTAATGGTTTAATTTATTTTTATTACTCCTTATCACTCATGCAAATTTCCTTAATCCTCTAGTTAAAATTCAAGCAAATAACAATAGTAATAATCATTAAGTAAAGAACTTAATACATATAATACTACTAAAAGTACCAAAACCGTTCCCGTATGCGCACTATTCTTAAATGATCACTAATAGCATTTTCTAAATTTTTAATGACTAAAAGGGCATGTATGAAGTTAACAATCTGTTAAGCTAAGTTTAAAAGTCTTAGCATGTTACTACTAAAATCATTAACACCAAGAAATTAAAAGAAGAAATATCATAAACACACTACCAATGGACAAGTGCAAAAAAAGAACATTAAATAGAGATTTTAGAGAATAGGAGAACCTGGTGGTGAAGGTGTAGGTGATGGCACCTTCACATTCGATGTAGCAAAGAATTTCTTCAATATCTTCGCTTGATACCACTGCTGCTTTTTGATTATCTGCCATTGTTTTTTCAATTGCAGTTAACCTGTTGCTATTGGCAGTGGTAGCATCTTCTCAATGTTTGAACATCTCCAAAATTGTAGCAGCATCCGCAATAGGAATTATAGATTGTGTTTCTTGTTGTTGTGAGTTGCTGCTTTCTTCTTCTTTTTCGCTAGAGGATGAATCCTTTGTTCCTCAATGTTTGACAGCTATTTTCTCATTATAAGGTTGTAAACTACATCCCATGAAGCTTGTAAGGCCACAAACATGGAAGCACCTTTGGTTGAAAACTTATGTCGGACTGCATTTCATCGTTGTGAGTCGAGACCCATTGATTGAGCTAGTGCTGTCAAGATGTAACCTAATCCCAACTTGGTGCTTGAAGGTCGTGCCATTTGTGCAAATCCCTTTAATTGGTGGAAGGAGGTACAATAGGGTATGTTGTTAAAAGCACACCACAAAGCATATAACTCCTGACTTGATACCTTATTACTCTCCACCCTACTAAAAATAGATACCGCCATGAATTTGTGAAGTAGGATCAACGAGGCATCCCAAATAAGCAGATTTGGAGCATTATAAACCAAAATATGCTAATGAACCTTTCGTAATTGTTCTCCAAAAATCCTCGAGGAAAATTTTCGAATTGGGTTAATCGAACCCGATGGTGGCATCCTAAATAAATTTTCCAACAATGAAGCATCCATCTCCCACTCTTGCTGCACAACCTAAACTTTAAATTTGTGAACTTCGTCCCTTCTACCACCAAAGTGGTATAACATTTGTGTATCAGCTCTTCATAAATCTCCCATTTACCCATAATCAACTACCACCATCCCAATCATTCGTTCATAGCTAGAAGATTATCTTTCACACCTAGCTACGTCACCATCTCCTCTCGGAACAATAATTCTTTTTTACTTTCACCTTTTGATAATTCTTTCCTTCCTCATGTGAGAAGATAGGAAGAGGGGGGGAGGGGGTGGGAATAATATGCTGAGAGATCTGGCATCAATTGTCTAACATCCTTACCCTTCCCTTTAGACCTGGATGCTACCATCTTTCCCCTTGACATTCTCATCAATAGTTGATTTGGTTGAAGGATATGTGGAAAGGAAGGTTCTTTCACTTTGTTTTCTTTCTTGTCTTCGTTAGTCTCTTAATTCATAATAAAAATTTTAGAGGCTAGTGTTTCAAGATTAGAATAACATAATGAAATTCCCCTAAAAGAACATTTAAATAAGTAAAGGAGATGAGAAGGTAGTTGAAGACTCGTAAATTTAGGTTGAGAGCTAAGAAAGAATCTAAAATTTAAATGTTACATAGTGTAGTGTGATCAGCTTGCGATCGCACGTGAGCTGCACCTGTAATATAGTGCCATGGTCGTGAGCGTACCTTGGAAACTTGCGATCACACCTGAATGGTATTCACCAGTCATTCTCGGTCGCGATTGCACTTTGGAAACTCATGATCACACCTTGCTTTTCCTGCAACATAGTGCGATTGCGTACTACACTTGCGATCACACCAGATTTATTTTTCCACACAACTTGTTAAACAAACAAACAAACAAACAAACTTTCAAATTAAACCTACACACACATATGTTAATTTTAAGGTCTTTTAACATGACCGAAACCTTTCTTTCAAGGGTTAAATTGAAAAGCCATTACCTCCTTAGTTTGATGGATAAGACCTCCAAGATAAAGCTTGCATCTTTGACCATTCACCTTGAACTTCTCATTGCGTGCATTGTCAAGTTCCAAAGCTCCATTCTCATAAACAGTGGTGATTTTGAAAGGGCCACTCCACCTTGAATGTAACTTTCCTAGAAATAACCTTAATTTATAGTTATAAAGCAATACAAAATCACCTTCCTTGAAGTGCTTACCTTTGATGTGCTTGTCATGCCATTTCTTAGTTCACTCTTTGAATAACTTGGCATTCTTATAGGCTGTGAGATGTAATTCCTCCAAATCTTGTAACTGCAACAATCTCTTAATCCCCACCACCTTGTTGTCCATGTTAAGTGTTTTGATAGCCTAGTATGCTTTGTGCTCCAGTTCCATGAGCAAATGACATGCTTTACCATAAATAAGTCTATATGGAGTTGTTCCAATAGGTGTCTTGAGAGCTGTTCGATATGCCCATAATGCATCGTCAAGCTTCATAGCCCAATCTTTCCTTACTCTGTTCACTTTTTTTTTTCAAAATCCTTTTTAACTCTCTATTGACAACTTCTACCCGCCCATTTGTTCGTGGATGATAGGGTGTGTGTAACACCCCACTCCTGTAAGACCCGAACTCGACATCGATAGTGATATTCGAGTCCGTATCCCGCAAGAGTGGTGTGCTAGAGCACTAAAAACAATCAAAAGTTGGTATAATTTTTTTTCAATAATTGCAAATTTGGGCCCACTTTTATTCAGAAACATTTTCATTTACAAAACAAAATGTCGATTAGCCCATTCCAAAAACAAATCATAGTACACTTTGATTAAGCTCTTTTGCAAAACCTTTTTCCAATTAGAAAGTTATACACAACAAGTATACTCAAATACACAAGATACAATAATTTGCGGAAATTACAATTCAGTGCGAAAATAAAGGGACACAATGCAGATGTGAACTGATCCCGACCTCTTCTTTCACTCACATGCAATAGATATACTCCCGTTGCCTAATGGGGTATTCTTTTGAGTCCTGAAAAATAATTGCAAATTTTGGGTGAGTTTTGAGAACTCAATGAGTGACCATCATCGATGGCTCACCTAGTCACATAACACATAATTCACACATCTCACAATATTTCACATTCACATTCGATACACTTAATCATTCATATTATGCATATGCAATGCATGTGAGACTCACTTTTCATTTGTTACTTTGTTGTTACCGAGTGCCCAAACTATCCCACATAGGGCTCATTAATAACTGTCCCTTATCCACTTGGGGAATACAGGGCTCATTAAATGTTGAGCCTGAGGCTCTGATTCACTTTTGAGCTCGAGGTTCATTTCCACTCGTTGAGCTTTAAACTCTAATCGTTGGCTACTCTGGTCATAACTGCCATTATATTTCATGCATTCATGCAATGGCATGCATCGCTCACATTTGTATATACCATTCAATCACTTTCTCATGTCATCGGACCTTAGTCCGGCATTTAACATTAGAGTTAAAAATTTACACGTTTATTCATATGCAAATGCACATTCATAACACATGTATCAATCACATTAAGTACACATAGTTCATCCAATTCACATTCAAGTAGCACTTCAATATCCAAATCAGCATCACAATCATCGGATCTCCTGTCTAGAAACCAATACAGTCAATCACATTCAGCAATCAATTTATACAAAATAAAACAAAGCCAACAATAATGTGAGACCATCTCGGTCTACTCACGGTACGCTCCAGATTTACATTTGCTTCCCGTTTCTGGAGACGCCTAAATGCGGCCATTTAGCCTTCACAACTCATTTATGCAAGACACACAT
Organism: Erythroxylum havanense; assembly: GCA_024752395.1. Lineage (NCBI taxonomy): Eukaryota > Viridiplantae > Streptophyta > Magnoliopsida > Malpighiales > Erythroxylaceae > Erythroxylum > Erythroxylum havanense. Next base: position 24,988,233 of record JANTNU010000234.1, read on the forward strand.
ACGTCACAATTTGTACAATCATAAGTGTTTAATAATGCACATGACTGAAATAAAATATGTATAATACATGTTCATGATAATCCCGATATTATTCCAAAAAAAATTTCATCATAAAACCATTCCCATATCAAACCTCATTTATTCTCAGTTTTAAAGCCGTACTAAAACCATTACACTCGCAATTAATTGCTTATGGACTTATTTCAATTTTTCTAAAACATACACTTTCGGGTCTACTGTCCCCGATCAATGAGACCATCAACACAAGGTAACCTAGGAAACCTATCATCAATAGAAATGTTCCTCTATGTGTTGAGAATCCATAGAAACCAAAATTACTCAATTTGGATCTCTATAGTTCAAGATATTGCTAAAACACTGAAGTATGTTCAGAAAATAATCACCTCATACTCTTATTAACCGGTTCCCTCACTTTGATTCGATCAATATTTTTCAATTTAATCTCAAAATCCACAAATTCCTATAGAAAGGTAGAGGAGTGTCTTACGAATCCAATGCTTCAAATATTGGGTCAATCGGAGGTCGGATGGACAAGTTATAAGCAAAGGAGTGGAGGATGGACAGGTGAGCCGACGAGCCACGCCTCATGCTGGACAACTCGCAAGTCGGTTCACCCAAAAGAGCCAGCTCGCGATCTAGCTGCCTCGGGCGCTGTCGCGAGGCTTCGATTTTCTATATTCTTTTTTTTGTTTTTTTTCTATCTTCTTTATCTGAATTTCTAAAATGCATAACTTTTCACTCAAGAGTTGAAATTTGACAAATTAGGTATCAATGGAAAGATAAAAGAAAGCTCTACAATGTCTATAAAGGACTCAAAAACCAATTCTATCTTTAAGGGAGTCAAAATCTTAATCAAAGTTACTGCTCAAATAAGTGTCATCCTAAACAGTAACACAATCTTCTAAAAATCATAACTTCCTATCCCATTGTCCAAAAATTGTTGGACCAATGGTGGTTGACAAATTAAATCCCTTTATGTTTTGATAATAATAAAATATCTAGAAATAGTTTCA
>JANTNU010000234.1:25034246-25051448 GCA_024752395.1 Erythroxylum havanense
CAAACCCCTCACTTAAAATATTAAAACTATTGCCTTCCTTTAATATGGCAAGAACCAGAGTCCTTTTAAAGTTAGAGTTGTTGATATATATATATATATATATATATAGTTTTATGTATAAGACCATCTAAGTTAGATGAGACCTTAGTCAAACCCCTCCCTTAGAATATTAATACTAACTCCTTCCTTTAATATGGTGAGAACCAGAGTCCTTTTAAAGTTAGGGTTGTTAGGCAAGTCCAAACCCGCTTTACATGGATATGTTCAAACCATAGAAATAGGATTTTTGGATTAAGATTTTAATTAAAAGCATTGGTTTGTTAGGCAAACCTAAAATCAACGTAGACAGAGGCAAAGTTAGGTAGTGTACATTACATGTACACGTGTCAAGAGTTGATAGTTTAATGAGTGTGCACACATCAACAGTTGATAGCACTAGATTCGATAGTTACATTAGAGATACAATTGGTATGATCGATACCTACCGATTGAACTAAGGTGGCGTGTTGGACAAGGTCATTCTTAGGGATATTAGATATTGACCTAGTAAGATAATTTCTCTACGAATTCTCTCATATTTATATTGAGAGTTTTGAATTTGTGAAAATAATGGAAGTCATAATGCGTGTTATTAAAGTCCTTATAGACATGAATTTAAGTAGATTCTAATTTTTCTCTCTTTGATGAAAGGTTTCTATTCCCCGAGTCAACACTATGAGTACTAGTATGAATCTAAGATCATTTATGGAAGCTAACAAGTTTACTAGATCAAACTTCCTTGACTGGCTCAGGAACTTGAGAATAGTTCTCAAGTCCAACAAGCTTGGTTATATCTTAGAAGAACCACTTCCTGATGCCCCTGCTGCTAATTCTTCTGATGATGATTGGAGGCATATAGGAAACATCTCAATGATAGCGAGATGCCCAGTTATACTATGCTAGTCACTATGTCATCATAGATGTAAAAGCAGCACGAGGCTATGGATGCTCATACTATAGTATATCATCTTAGGGAGCTCCTTTCATAAGCAAGCAAGGTCCAAAATGTTCGAGACTTCGCGATTACTCTTATGCTCCAAGATGATTGAGGGGACATCTCTAGTGTAGTATACACTGAAGATGAACGACTACATTAAGCAGTTGGCCTCCTAGGGTTTTCTTTTTGATCATGAATTAAGTATTGACTTAATTTTGATGGGTTTAATCGATATTTACTCACAATTTGTGCTTAATTATTGGATAAATATTATATCTAACACAATTCCTGAGCTGGTCAACATTCTCAAGGCAGTTGAGGCATTTGTTTGTAAGGATAGGGTTGTGATGCTGGCGGACTCTTTTGGTTCGAAGAAAAAGATCCAAAAGAAAAAGAAGCCTGTAGGGCCTAAAGGAAGTGTCAAGAAAGCAAAAAATACTGCCTATCTGAAGTTATTGAAGCAGAAGAAGGCATTTGATGATTTTTAGATCTAATACATACTGATGTATGTGGTCCGATGTCTATACATGCCAAAGATAGTTCGTATACTTCCTTACCTTTATCGATGAACATTCATGACATGGCATGTGTATCTTAAAATATTCAAATTTGAAGCCTTTGAAAGGTTCAAAGAATTCAGAAATAAAGTTGAGAAACAACTTGAGAGAAGTATTAAATCACTTCGATTAGATCAAAGTGTTGAGTACTTAAGCCAAGAGTTTTTGGATTATCTCAAGGATAATAGAATATTGTCCTAGTGGACTCCACCTTACATGCAACAACATAATGGTGTAGCTAAGAGGAGAAACTAAACCTTGTTAGACATGGTGAGGTCTATAATGAGTTTAGCAAATTAACCAAAAACCTTTTAGGGGCATGCACTCGAAACTTCTATTTATGTATTAAACAAAGTCTCATCTAAGTCAATTGATGTTACTCCATATGAGATATGGACTAATAATATCTTTCTCATATGAAAGTTTGGGGTTGTCTTGCTTATGGGAAGTAGATGCAGTCAAATAGGCTTGAAGCTAAATTTGATTTTGGAAGATATCCTAAGGAAACTATAGGATATCATTTCTACTATGTTTCAGAATAAAAGGTATTTGTTTCAAAACATTTTGTCTTTTTAGAGAAGGAGTTTCATCTAAGAGAAGAAAGTGGAAGCAAAATTGAACTTGTGGAAGTTCAAGATGCTCAAATAGACACAGATCAACTACTTGGACCCGAGTCTATTCTTCATGAAGTTGAAACAATATTTCAACCTTCTGAAACATATGAAGTTTGTAATTCAGGTAGAATGCATCATGTTCCCGAGAAATATAGATTTCTTATAAGTGAACTTAACGACATATTGCTTATAGAAGATGATGAACCTATTATCTATGAATAGGTTCTGAAGAGTTCAAAATTTGAAAAATAACTTTAAGCTACGAAATCCAAAATGGATTCTATGTACGAAAACCAAGTATGGACTTTAGTTGGCCTATCCAAAGGGATAATATTGGAGTTATGTAAATATAGTGTCCTGGAAAGCAAGTGTATTTACATGTGACTTAATTTTCTTCATGTTATAGTTTTGTAATGAAAATATTTATTATTAATGAAACAAAAGAGTTTGGTTTTATATGTATAAGCATTATATATCTAGTCAAAAGGTACTGAGATTCTTTTGTAAGTGATATACATATACATAAAGATGTATGGGAACATGTATATTATTATAATCTAAATTAATTAATTCACAGTTGAATAATCAAGTTGGTTGCTTGATTATGGTTTAGACTGTAGTGTTGCGATTTATCTCCAAGTAAGTAAAGAAGTTTACTTTAAGGGAATGATGAGTTTCATTTCATAATAGTAGTTGACTATCGATAATGACACTATTAAATGAATCTAGAATCAAGTATGTTTTAAAGAATAAAGTGGGTCATTATTTTAATCTTAAAACATACAACTTAAGCATTCACTTATTATAGACTACAATCTTGATGAGTGGTGAACTCTTATGTGTTTCATTATAATTCTTGATATGATCATAAAGGGTTTTTATAGAGTATTAATCCAGTGTCTGGATGTTGAAATTATTGATTGAAACTTGTATTAGGAAATATTCACTCAAATAAAGAGTTTATAGTGATATCATCACTTCTAGATATTTTAAGGAGATTTGGTGATTAAACTGGCGCCAGTAATTTGATGGACTAGCTACCCATCAAGTATTAACACCAAGATGAGATCTTGTGTGTGAATCACCATATAAAGTAAAACGGGAGATCTAGAAGGAAAAAACAACATAAGGACAAAACAGTAATTTTATCCTTTGTTATGCAGATGACTATAATAAGGTTCAAAATAAGGTTTGCAATTGGATATGAAATATATGTTCTCATAATATTTAATAATTCAAGAGTTCAACTAATTATTTTTAGTAGAATGACGTTTAGTTAATAAGCTAGAATTAATTATAATGAGATTAAATTAATTATAGGCTTGTTGGAGATTAAATTATCAAAGTCCAATAAAATTCCCCACTTAACTTCAAGAAAGGTTATCAAGCTAAGAAAGAAATATAAATGGAGGTTTTAGAAGCCTATAATTGGATGTTGGGCTTACACTTATTAATGGTTAATTAGAAGTCCAAATGTATATTTAGGAATGGGTTAGAGTTTGGTTTAATTTGATTATTTGGATTAATTAAATTAAAACAAAATTTTTAAGAAAGTAAAGTGCAATTTCGTTTTTCATTAGGGCTGAATGTGTAACTACACATTTGGCATTGAATTGCTAAATAAAGATTGTATTTATCCTGGTTTATCATCATTAAATGGAGTTATGAACTTACCATTAAATGGTTTAATGGTTATCTTTTAATGATAACATGTAATATATTAGCATTGATTGGATTAAAAAAAAAGGTGTACATTGGATGGACCATCTTCCTTCTTTCATCATCAAAGTGAAATTCATAGGTCTCATTTAGGTTAATAGATTTTTCATAAATTCATCTTAAATACAAATGAGAAGAGTCTCATTTAATGACTACTTTATTATTGATTAAATGAAGAAATGATGCATTGGATGGAAAACTCTTCTTTCCTTGGTTGTTAACCAAAAGTGTGAGGGAGTAAGAAGGGGTTCTTACATTTTTATCACTCTCTCTCCTATCTTGCACGAAAAAATCAAAAATTGCATGAGAGTGTCTCATTTCTTGGTCTTCCTTCTTCTAAGAAAATTCTCCTCCAAAGTTTTCTTCTCCTTTCCCACCAAAGGACCTTGTTAACCAAGTTGTCCAAGAAGAACAAGTGGTAGTTCGAATTGGTCGAGGATACAATATCAAGAAGAGGAAATAATAACAAAAAGAAAAGGATACATCACTTAGGAGATGATATATTGCCTAGGATAGGGTAGTGCAGCCAGGAGTCAAAGCTATAGCGAAGGAGTCGGTAATATAATCTCTATCTTGTTTATGTTTATTATTATCCTTATACCATATCATATATAAATTAGTATGATGATTTGGATATATTGCTTTCGTTACAATTTAGATTTCTAAAAAGTTTTGAAATCTACCGTTTCTCCAAATATGACATGCTTTCTTTTTCCGATCCAACAGATAAAACTCATAGGGTGCAAATGAGTTTTCAAGAAGAAAATTGACATAGAGGGTAATGTAGTCACCCATAAAGCTAGGCTTGTAACTAAAGGTTATCGTCAAAGGCAAGGTGTTGACTATGACGAAACATTTATCCCAATAACTATGCTTAAATCCACTAGGATACTCATAGCCATTATCGCTCATTATGATTATGAGATATAGCAAATGGATGTGAAGACAACTTTCCTTAATGGAAACCTAACTGAGGATGTGCATATGACACAACCTGATGGTTTCATATCCATGAATGGAGAAAAGGTATGCAAGCGTCAGAAATCCATTTATGGATTAAAGCAAGCATCCAGGAGTTGGAATATCAGATTTAATGAGACAATCAAAGAGTTTGGTTTTTCACAAAATCTGGATGAGCCATGTGTGAATAAGAAGGTTAGTGGGATTACAATCGTGTTCCTTGTGCTATATATAAATGAATATTGCTAATATAAAACAATGTCTCTGCTTTACAATCAGTCAAAATTTGGTTAACTAAGTACTTCTCAATGAAATATCTTGGAGAAGCAACTTATATTTTGGGAACAAGGATCTATAAAGATAAATCTAAGAGGTTGCTTGGTCTTTTTAAGTCTACATACATAGACAAGATGTTAAAGAGGTTTAGTATGGAGTAGTCCAAGAGATTATCTTCCCATGGTACATAGGATTACTGTTGGACCCCGCTTTTGGAACCCAATATTCGGCATCATAAAGTGTGAGCATATTATCCTATATGGTTATTTCAAGGAATTCTCATTAGTCCTCATCCCACAAAAGTGGCGCCCAAACTAGTCAACATTTAAAACAAACTCATTTCTCCTATTTCATAATAATTTTTGGGAAACCTCAAACTGAAATCACAATTTAACTTCTTCAGAACATCCGTTTCCTATTGTCTTAAGTTTCTAAAGAATACCTAATTTTCATCCAAAAATGGAACATCTTAGAGGCTGAATTAGAATTTGAATTCTTCATATAATTTGTAAACCTATGTCTTTATTTTACTTTACATTAAAAATCATCTTGATTGTAACACCACAGATCCAGATATATTCAAAATGTCAAAGCATATTCAGTAAAATAACACCAGATCCTACTATTCCAACAGATTCCCTCATTTTCCTTCAATCAAACTTTTCCCAATCAATTTTAAATGTCGTCAATTTTGTTTTTTTTTTGTTTTCTGTGGAGAGATAGGACAATGTGTGAGGAATCTATTGTCTCCAGGATCACTTCGTTTAGAGGTCGGATAACAAAGATTTGGGCTGAAGGAAATCAAACAAGGTTCTGTCCTCAATCATACTAAACTTGTTTTGAGAAAATAGTATAACTTTCTATATAGAAATTGAATTATTGTGTTCTTTAGATGGTTCAAAAGAAGATTTCAAGATCTACAACTTTTGGGAAGAGCTTGAAGGCAAATTTGGTCATATATAGGGTCAAAGATGGGACCATAAGAAAGGATTAGATGAACCCAAATGAAGGGTCAGATGAATTGGAAAAATTGTCATAACTTTCCATAGAGAACTCGAATTAAGGTGTTATTTAGATTTTTCGAAAGATAATTTCAAGATACACAACTTTTATTAAGACCTTGAGTCTAATTCGGTTATCTATAGGATCAAAAGTGGGATAAGACAATAGAATTAGATGAACCTAGACCAAGGGAGATGAATTGGAAAAATGGTCATAACTTTCTCTAGAGAACTCAAATTTAAATGTTCTTTTGACAATTTGAAATAGGAATTCAATATATACAACTTTCATGAAGACCTAAAAGATAGATTCTATCATTTAAAGGGTCAAATTTGGACCAGAAGATGTTCTAGTCGACATAAGATGAAGCGGAAAGTCAACCTAAGAAGAAGCAGATGGTCAACTTAAGATGAAGCAAAGTCAACTTAAGACGAAGTAACTGTTAAGATGAAGTAGAGTCAACTTAAGATGAAACAAATTCAACTTAAGATGAAGTGACTCTTAAGACGAAGCAGAGTCAGCTTAAGATGAAGCAAAGTTAACTTAAAACGAAGTGACTCTTAAGATGAAGCAGAGTCAACTTAAGATGAAGCAAAGTCAACTTAAGACGAAGTGACTCTTAAGAAGAAGCAGAGTCAACTTAAGACAAAGCAAAGTCAAGGTAAGATGAAGTGACTCTTAAGATGAAGCAGAGTCAACTTAAGACGAAGCAAAGTCAACTTAAGACGAAATAACTCTTAAGACGAAGCAGATTACTCTCTTGAGTATCTCCAATTATAAGGATCGTAACTTTCAAATCCAATGTCCAAAAATTTTATACTATATACCATTGGAAAGCTAAAAAGATAATCTACAACTTTCTAGAATATAACTTTGACTAATTCAGCCTAGATTAGTTCAATTTTTCCCCTAAAGTCAAAACATGAATTCTTCCCCTATGGAAGACTTGAAATTTTACACTGTGCAAATTTAGGATGTCCTGAGCATAACCGTTTAGCTACCAAATTGACTTTTTGAAACTCTCAAATCTCAACTCATTTTTCCCATCACCTTCAACTACATCTGATCAGTCATAAATTCCTATCTTCCTTTCCATGACATCTCACTTATGTATATATATATCTCTAATTATATATATATACATACATACATACATATATATACATACATACATACATATACATATATATATATATATATATAACAATTTATGTTCCAAAAATCATCAACTCAAGTTGATAACTTCTTCACGTATATCTAATTTCAACTCACATTATCCATATGCCATTCATATTTCATTAACATCAAAAGAATAAAGTTTTACAAATCTTTAATGGCATTCCAAGCTATATTACATCATCATCTCAAAATCTCAAATTACAAAAGGCTTCTGAACAAACAAACTCGTTGCTTTCCCAAAACCAACTCAAATTACAAAAATAAGCAAATTTTGGAGAAATTCCCTTAGGCTTTTGATCACTTGATCTCTTAGCTATTACCTGGAGATGGGATGAAAAAGGAGGGGTCAGCTTGAAAGCTCGTAGGTAATAGTTTATAACAAAAAATAAGCAAAAACTTTAAAAACATTTTACTTGTCACATAAAATTCTCATTAAGTTCATAAAACGCATGTTTCTTATCGTGTAGTCAAATTCACAAACTATAAAACATGAATGCATCAAACTTGTTCGCAGATTATAGGCACATAAGCACATCAGAATGATTTGGGAGGTCTATAAACAGAATGTACTACACATTTCCTATAAGGGTCCTGTGCAGCCGTGAACAGAACGTATTAACGCGATCCCATATAATGATCTTGCGTAGCCATAAACTTATGGGAGTTCATGAAGGAGCTCCTTGCCACTAGCAGGCAGGCGGGAGAAGCCTTTAGTTGAAGTGCACTTGATAGCAGAATGGACCAAACCAAACCCATATAACATGTATTTCATAAACATGATATCTTTTCAAAAATCACTTTCAAAGTCTTTTCATAAATCATCACACAATTTATATAACAACATATTGCAATTTCTCAAATAATTTAAAAGCAATAAATGCAAAACTTGTGATGCAATTGAATATCATTAAAACTTCTTTGATTCGAAGAAAACATTTAGTGGTTTATTTACTCTATTAGAAACATATACCCACCTTGATTTCCTTGCTTAAAGACTTGATCAAAATGTCTCTACTCTTGTTTCTCTTACCTTTCTTGATTTCCTTCTACAATAACAAAAATTTCACTCAATAGGGTTTTCAATCGAAAATCCCATAAAACACAATCACTAAAATTTGTACTAGAATACTTAAACCTATGCATTTTCTAAACTCCATGAACTAAAATCCTTCCGAAAATCTAAAAGATTCAAAATGATCTTACCTTGATTCTTCACCAAATGAAGAGATCTTTGGCTCAAATGGAAGTTCTTCTTTTCATCTACCTTTTTCTCTTCTGAACTACTTCAAAATCTCTCTCAAAAGCTAATAAATGAAGAAACTCTAGCTCAACTCTCTTCTTTTCTCTCAACTACCGAAATCTCTCTTCTTTCTCTCTTTGATTTGTTATTTCTCTGCTTTCCTTCCTATTTTCGCTTTTCCCCTTCTTAAAATAGCAAGCCAACATTTCTACTTCCATTTCTACCCTTAATGAGTCCAAAAAGTCCATTTTATCATTCCTTATAATCTTAGGTTCTTTTAACCTTAAATGTCTTGCCAAAAACACCCTTGAACATTCTTATAACCTTAATACTTTAATTCAATGAACCTATATCATATAATCTTTTTAACATCAACATAATAATTAACTCCACAACATAATAATTAACATTCATAAAGACCTTATAATTAATGTAAATCATACTTATTCATCAAGAAAAAATTTGGGGCTAACAATTGCACTCTCTAAATCTATATGTCCAAAGAAACAAGATGAGCAGACTCGCATGAGTTTGATTCTTTATTCTTTGGCTATAGGATCAATCATATACGCTATGTTATGTACTAGACCCGATGTATCGTCTAGTAAAGGTCATTAGGTGGCTATCAACATGTTAGTGAATATATAAAACCAATTAAGTTGGTCTCACACAACAGCTTAAGCTATTGTGGTGAAATGGTCACTTAACATGATATCAGAGCCTCAATGACCAAATGGTCATGAGTTCGAATCCTACCACCCACCTATTCTAATTAAATTAAGCACAAGGTAAAGTAGGCTTGTGCAAGTGTCATGCCTAAAGGGCTTTCACTTGAAGGGGTGTGTTAGTGAATATATAAAATCAATTAAGTTGGCCTCACACAACAGCTTAAGCTATTGTGGTGAAATGGTCACTTAACACAACAATATCCTTAAGTACTTGAGAAGAACTAAAGATGTATTCTTGGTATATGGAGAAGGTGATCTTGTGGTAAACGGGTATACTAATGCCAATTTCCAATCTGATAGGAATGACTCCAGATCCCAATTTGAATATGTATTCACATTGAATGGTGATGCAGTTAGATGGAAAAGTTTCAAACAAGAGATAACTATAGATTCAATAATAAAGGCGAAGTTAGATTCGATAATAAAGGCGAAGTACATTGTAGCTTCAAAAGCGGCAAAGGAAGCAGTTTGGATCAAAAAGTTCATCATAGAACTTGGTGTGGTTTTGACCATCGATGACACAGTGCAGTTGTATTGTGACAACAACGGGCAATAGTGCAAGCGAAGGAACCGAGGTCTCATCAAAAGTCTAAACATGTACTCAAGCGTTAGTATTTGATTAGAGAAATTAGTGGTAGAAATGATGTCAAGATAGAGAGAGTTTCCACCGATCATAATATAGTTGCTCTTTTGACTAAACCTATTTCCCAAAAGAGTTTTGTATCATATGTACACGCCTATGGTCTTAAATATCAAGACGATTGGCTTTAGTGCAAGTGGGAGTTTGTTAGAGAAGTGCTCTAAAGGCAACCACTTTTAACTTTTACGATATTAATCCTTTGATTAATAAAGGCATTTTTCAATAATTCGATATTCATACATTTATAGATTTGATGTTGATCTTAAATTTATTTAATGAAGTCCTTGATACAAAACATAGCATGAAGGACATCATGGTGAGATCATGATAATGAGATTCATATCATGTGTAATTATATTAGTATCTAAACTTTCTCTAGTCATAAGATTAACAAGATAGGATGTCATTAATCTAGATAGACTAGCACATGTTATACTCCTTGATTAAATCAAGTAGCAGATTTCACGGTAGACATGAGTTGTTTAGAGGTAACGTATGGATGCTTACTAAGGGTAGTAAGTACATTGGATTGACCTATTATGAGTCAATCATATAAATACTCTATTCCAGTGTCAATGATAGTCTCATCATAGCAATGGTGCAAGTATCCTTTAACTTAAGGTGGTTAAGGATATCTCGGATACTGATCCTATGCTTTGACTCCACTCATCAGTTCCTTTCAAGGATTACTCATAGGGTGGTGATTAGGTACAACTTGAGGTATTTGGAGATAATTGAGTAGCCAATAAAGAATTCACCACTTCTGATAGAAGGAGATGATACCCACAGCCTCTTTTTATGGTCATTGCTCAGAAATCTCTGGCCAGAGCAGAAGTGTATCATAAAGAGAGTTTTCAGTGATACATAGAGTAACGATATCCTCAGGAAAAGATCTAATGTAACTTGGGCTAGATGTGGCGTAATCATTCTAGTGGGAGTTGACACTTTGACCATACTCTGAACCAAGTGGGGTATAAATGGTAAAAGGATGAATTGTATGGCAACATTGCGTATGAAAGGGTTCGTAGTCAAACCACAAACTTTTCGATCAATTGGCAGTCATGACGTGTTGCTAGATATCGCTCTTGACTTACTTGAATGAATAACTATGAACCTAATGAGTCACACATATAGGAGATTCGACGGATTATTAAAATAGTCTTGAATGGTGATTCAAGATATGAGAGATTGTTTTGGGATTGTATCGCGATGTGATCATGGTAGAAAACGTTACATGAAATGGAATAGAAGCAAGTGTTGTTGGTTGCCAATTTGGCCATTAACTTCCCAAACATCCATTAACGCATGCTATTCATGGTCATTAACTTCCCATAACTTCCATTAATGCATGTTATTCATGACCATTAACTTCCCATAACTCTCCATTAGTAATAGGAGTTATGGAAGGCTAAATAGTGCAAAAAATAAAGATGATTTTCATGCATCTTGTGTAAGACAGAAGTGAAAGAAAGTTTCTTTCCTACACACACACACTCTTTTTCTCTCTAACTCTCATAGGAGTTCTATCTTTGCTAACACAAAGAAAGAATTTTAGCCATCTCCTTGTGAGGTTTCATCCTTCTATTTTTATGTAGACTTTCATTAGAGACGGTCTACATTGATCGTTGTGGTTTACGAAAACCCAACATGAAGAAGATTAAAAAACGATGGAGATCGTCAGAAAGAAGATTAAAAAACGATGGAGATCGTCAGAAAGGTATGTAAATAGTAGATCAAGTTTTTGAGGTTTCGTTTTATTTTCTGCTGCTTATATTTGATACATATTATGTATGAGATGCATGATCAACACCTTACATAGTTCCTAGAAAGAGAGCTTACAAAACTTCATACTTTAACTATAACAATTTTCCTTTTGACTATTTTGCTTCTTGAAAGTTTTCAATTGTCAAAACTAAGTATAAATTAAGTTCAATGAATTTACTTTCTTCAATTATTCTTTATATATATGAACGGATATATTTTTAATATGTTGATAATAACAATAAATTATCGGTTCCAATTAATAGTTAGGAATTAAAGATAATTAATCATTATAATAAATAATTATAATCATAAATGAATTGTGACATCTTCAGCTCATCATAAACACTCAAGTAATGAAAATGTTAAAGTAGCTAAATTAACCCTTATTCAAATGATATTAGTTTATAATTTAATATTTTATCATTAAATATTTTATTTATACATTGAATATAAACTTAATATTTACTACTACATACAAAATATTGTCATATTTTTCATACAAATTAGTAAGTGATTTACTTATAACTAATACTTGAAAAATATTTCTAAATTAATTAATTATTTCAAAAGAAAATTTATTCTAATGGTGTCTACAAAATAACAAAAGAATTATAATTTTAGAAATAAATCGATAAAAAGTGACAGCTTCCTAAGTAGTAGTTCCTAGGAGACCTACAACATGGGGTCTTACTCAATGCTGTGAGATTCGTACTGTATCGGTTGAAAAATAGTACGAAGCTTGGAGGCTAAGTACTAGTCAAAAGGTACTGATCTATACTGAAAAATTCTTCTGAGACTAGTCAGTATTTAAAATATAAGCCAAATATTGGTCAGTATGGTAAACTTTAAAAGTTCAAAGACATGTATACAAAAAAAACAACAAAAACAACCACAACACCCGTTCCGACCCTCCGCTGACAACCACAACAATCCATTTTACTCTCTCCTCTCTTACCGAGTTAGATGTAGCACCACCTATTTAAGGAATTGTCATTGGTGCAACGAGCAGTGACTCCATCATTATGGAAACTTTCCTCAGGTCCTTCCCTGTGCCAACTATTAAGACTGGTGAAGATCTAAAAGAGGAAAAGACAGGAAAACATAACTATTGTAAGCAACTTAAAGCTTTGAGTGTGATTATTAGTGAATTTAATGAGGAAGCAGTAACAAGGGGCTCTCCTAGAAATCAATGGATGATGGAAATTACAGAGTATTGTCTTATGAATTGTTTAGACATTTGAATCAATAAAGCTCTTCTGCATGAGACTAGAGAAGAACACGGTAGGAGATCAAGGATTGGAGGTGAGTCTTTGGTGAACATGTTTTTTTCCAATCGTTTGCTGCAAAATCTTTTATTTTGGGATGCTTGCCATTTAAGATGCATATGGAAAATGCCAACAAAAAAATAATAAAATTGCCAATTGTATTTTTATGAAATTTTAAATTAACATTTTTAATAAATATTTCTAAAATGATAGGGTCCTTTTTTTAATATTTTTAAAATATTGGAATTTTTTATACATATTAAAACATTAGAATCTAAATTAAATTTTGGTAAAAAATTAATATTTAATTTGACTCTTTTGTCTTGTAAAACATTGAAAGACATCTATTGCATTTATTCTATAAATAGTAAATGTTATGATATAATTATTATTTATTATATGATGAAATTGTAATATTTTAAATAATTTTTATTTTTAATTTTATATTTGGAAGATGATTATCTCTTTCTTTCTTATTAATTATGGTTATTATTTATATGTGAAATATCTAAAAATTAATGTTAATAAAAATAAATAAAATGTTGTTATTTTAAATTTTTATTATTATGATTTTTAAAGACATGATTGATGTAAAATTATAAAGTATACAGTACAATATACTAATGGATTATTCTGCAATTTTTAAAAAATGTAGACACAATTTTATAAATTTAAAAAATTGTTTGAAATGGTACCTAATATTGACCAGTGTGGGTACAGTGTTATACCATAATCCAGTCCAATACTAGAGTCGGTGCGGTATTCATAACTCTAACAATAACAATTTTCATTTTGAATATTTTGTTTTTTAATTTTTTAAAAAATTCTCAATCAAGTCTAACTTAAGTTTAATTGATTTTCTTTCTTCAATTATTCTATACGTATGACCTATTAGATTATCATCATCATCATCATTATTATTACTTTTATTAAAATTAAATAAATATTTCTAATTAAAAATTGAAGATAATTAATCATTATAATGAATAATTATAATCATAAACTAAATGTGGCATGTTGCAATTCATTATAAACACATTGAAAATGTTAAAGTAGTTAGATTAGCCTTCATTCAAATGATAAGGTTGTACAATTAATTTTTTTCATTTAATGTTTTAGTTATCCATTAAGCATAAAATTAATATTTACTCAACACAAAATACAAAATTATAACTTTAAAGGAGCTAACACTCTTCTAAATGATCTACCTGCATACTTACCTAACTCCAATCAAATGGATAAGATGATTTAGCTATGGGACTCCTCCCAAAGATTTACCAATATCTCTTGCTATGACTATAGATTCCATTCCCTGAAAGTTCCTTGGTATCATCTTATTTGGGTTAAAACTCTCCCTTAAGACTTCCTTTATTAGTTAGTTGGCAATGAGGCAAAGACTTCAAACTAAGCATAGGTGCTTTGGTATTCTAACATTTTTATGTCTACTTTGCCAAATGGCTCTAGATTTTAATGCTCATTTATTCTTCCAATGCCCTTAGTCTTAAGTTTTTTGGTCTAAAATTTAACATCTATTGCACCTTTGATGCAATGAGAGGGAATGACCATGACCACTTATTATGGGTTAGGTTGCTAAGAAGGCCAAACTTATAAAGCAGGATGCCTGTATTTTCAAAATAGCCTTCATAAGCTTCATCTATGATATTTAGAGGGAACGCAACAATAGGCTCCATAAAAGCCTAGCCTTGGACAGCTATGCAATGGCTACTAATACAATGCTTTGGATTAGAGAAATTCTCATGGCAAACAAAGTTCACCTAGATGTCACTTCCTAAATGAAACCTAGTTGGGAACTTGATTTTAGCTCTTTGGTAACTTCCTAATTTCTATACCTCCACACTTTTAGTTGTCCTATTTTTTAGTTAGTTAATGGATCCCTTTTAATGATACTTCTTTGTACATTCTATTGTTTGAAGCTTAATGCTTAGTTAATATAATTCTTCTTTTTTGAAAAAAATATTATCATATTTGTTCATACAAATTAGTAATTGACTTATAATTAATATTTAAAAATAAAATTTTAAAGTATCAACACACTTAGTAAGAGATTTTTTAAATTATTATTTATTAAAAATAATAGAATATTCTATCTAATTATTTTTATGACAAATCTTTTATTAACTTTTTAAATTGTTCTTACATTAACACTACCTGTAAAGTTACTATAAGGTATAGCAAACAAATATAATTACTACTATATGAGATACTTTTAGTATTATCAAATTTAAGAATCAATTATACGACTCCTGTGATGAAAATCTTCATATGTCCATATGACGATCCATTTAAGGAACCAATTAGTAAATCAGTTCAAGGAACTTATAATACAATAAATATTCCTAAAAATTACTTTTACATTTTAATTTATAATTTCAATTAATATCTTTGTAAACTAAAAGCATATATTAGTTTTATCATTATATTAAATATTGGTCCTAATGAAACTATAATTAAGAAAATATAAGGATGATTCTACAACACAATCTAATTTTTTTGAAAATGAAACAAAATCTAATTTTTCTGAAAATGAACAATATATTAAATCCTTAAAAGGCAATAAAAAATATAGTAGTTGAGATAAAATATTACAGCATGACTACTATTATGATCATTGTATAATTTACCAGGCTAAAAGAGTGGATAGACCAGTATATTCTCCAAGTAAGCTTAGTGTGAGGGATAAATTTATGCTTGTCT
This sequence comes from Erythroxylum havanense, assembly GCA_024752395.1. Taxonomy (NCBI): domain Eukaryota; kingdom Viridiplantae; phylum Streptophyta; class Magnoliopsida; order Malpighiales; family Erythroxylaceae; genus Erythroxylum; species Erythroxylum havanense. The sequence goes on from JANTNU010000234.1 coordinate 25,049,882, forward strand.
TTGTAAGAAAATATATGAGTCCTAGTTATGCTGCATATTGTCTTCAAGAGTGTGTCCTTAAAGATGCCACAAAATAATCCAAAATAATTGGATTGGTATTGAGTTAATAAGGTTGTTATCTTGAGTTAATAAGGTTTGTTATCTTGAGATGATAAATTCATACGATGCTGAAGATTAGGTCTAGGAGTAATTATTTAAATTCAGTAATATTTTTGTTGATAGCAATTGGGTGTTCTCACTATCTTTTAAAATCTTAGTTTTTAGGAAAAGTTGTTGTGTTCCTCTATATTTATTATCATTTGATGGACTAAAAAAATGGCAAGCTTAATCAACAAAATTTTTGTGGCCTTTCTCACCTTAAATAGAAAACTTTTTGTTTCTTAAAAGTTTTGATTGGGATTTATCATTGGTATTAAAACTTGAAAAAATTCCAGGGTAGATCACTATGGCAACTAATAAAGAACATATTGAGACTCTTGAGTAGGACTCGGTGCTTTGCGAGATAGTTTTGCCTACTTAGAACTAGGCATAGTTGATCGATTGCACAGTTTGAAAGGTGCCATTAGCAAGATGCTTGAAGTCCCACTTTCAAAGCAGGAAAACAAACACTGAAGAAACTCTTCAAGTGGCAAATTTCACAACTTAGGAGATGACGCCAGGAATACTCTAGATGGTGGGCATCCTTAATTCTCTTTAAAGCTTACCGAACTTAAATTTCCCAGATATTTTGGTAATAGCCCCACCGAATGGTTCACAAGGGTGCACCAATTATTTGAATATCAAAATACCCAGGAGGTACAAAATGTTTATTTGGCTTCCTTTTGTTTGGATGATGAAGCTAATTATTAGTGGCAATGGCTTCATTAAGTTTACAAGGAAGAAGGCAAGAAGGTGATTTGGGAACTCTTTATCGAGGGATCATGGGCTTGGTTTTGTCCTACAGATTGTGTGGACTTTGATGAGGCCTTATCCAAAATAAGATAAGTCGAATCCTTATGAGATTACCAGAAGGAATTAGAGAGACTAGATAACCATGTACATGGTTGGGCACAAAAGGCAATAGTTAGGACATTCATGGGCAAACATGATATATTGTTATTTTTTGATATTTTCCATCTCCATTTTGTCATTGATTTTATATCAATTATTGAGTATTTCCATAGACTTTGGTGAATTTGGTACTGTTGTGGGTTTTTGGCTGTTTTTGCAGGTTTAAAGATTTACACGGACCGTGTAAATGGAAGCAAATGGAACGAATTTTCCCGAAGGTTACACGGTCAGACCGTGTAAATTCACACGGCCCGTGTAATGCGAAGCAGATGCGCCCAACTTATCCGATTGTTACACGGTCAGACCATGTAATTTCACACGGTCCGTGTATGGCGGTTATTTTGACAGTTTCAGGAATTATAAGGAGAGGAGACAGAAGAGAGGCGATAGTTTTGAATTGGACACGAAATCAAAGAAAAGAAGAATAGGAGATCGAGAAGGAGAGGAGGAGAAACGGAGATCGATAATGACCATTGGAGATTGAGAGATCAAGATCTAAGACAAAATTTGGAGTTCC
>JANTNU010000234.1:25051548-25079276 GCA_024752395.1 Erythroxylum havanense
GGTTACTGATGTAGGCCATTGATTTGGATGGATGTAATTGAGGGATCATATGACCAATCCCAATCAATAAAAATTTAATATGATAAAATTTATTAAATAATTATTAATAATAATTTTTTTAATTAATAATAAATTGTATATAATTAATAAAATATATAAAATTTTTATTAATGAAAATAGAAAATATATATATATATTATTCTTTAATTGTTTGTATATAGTTCTATATAAATAAAAATAAAAATAAATTATTTTTATATATAAATCACATAGAATATAATAGAATAAAATAAAATATATTAAATAATTAATAATAATATTTTATATAATTAATAATAAATTGTATACAATTAATAATAAATTTAATAAAAATTTTATTAATGAATAGAAAATATGTAAAAAATGTATTCTTTTAAGTGTTTGTATATATTTTTATATAAATAAATTATTATTAATATAAATCACATAAAATAAAATAAAATTTATTAAATAATTAATACTAATATTTTTATATAATTAATAATAACATAATAAACCTCCAACAACAACCATTTTAATATAAAGGGTATAAAAGTCATTTATTATACATTACATTCCATTCCATCCATCTTCCAAACAACATTTCACTACATTACATTATGAACCCTTCCATCCTTCCCAAACAGCTTTTTACTATATTACATTCCATTCCATTATAAACCCTTCCATTCCCTTCCGTTCCATTCCGTTCCATTCCATTAATTAACATCCAACCAAACAGGGCCTAAAGGTTTACTCTTGTTCATAAGTGTCGAGGACCTCAACTTCTAGGGTTGGAAGGCAGCGATGCAACTTGGAAAAATTCTCAAGATATATAGGATCGATTCATGAACCTTGTGGAAAAGGTGATATGCTTAGAAGGTCCTTAATCCATCAAATAATCCAAAATATTTGGATCAGTCTTGAGTTGATAGGGTTTGTTATCTTGTGGTGATAAGGCTTCATAAAGTCATATTTTGAATGCTTGCAAAAGATTAGGTCCAGGGCAAAACACTATAGGAACTAATAAAGAACGAATCAAGACTATTGAGGTAGGACTCGGTGGCTTTTAAAGATATTTTTTCTCGCTTAGAACTCGATATAGTTGGTTAGCTGCACAGTTTGGAGGGCTTCATTAGCAAGATATATGAAGTCCTACTTTCAAAGGAGAAGAAGCCATACAAAAATACCAACAAACACCATTGGAACTCTTCCACTATTCAATTTCGCAACTCGAGAGATGAAACTAGGAATACTCCAGTTGGTGGGTGTCCTTAATTCTCTTACAAGCTTACAAAACTTAAATTTCCCAAATATTTTGGTGATACCACCACCAAATGGTTCACAAAGGTGCACCAATTATTTGAATATCAAAATAGCCAAGAGTTGCAAGAAGCTTTCTTGGCTTCCTTCTGCTTGAAGGGTGAAGCTAATCAATGGGGGCAATGGCATCGTTAAGCTTACAAAGAAGAAGGTAAGGAGGTAATTTGGGAACTCTTTGTCAAGGAATTATAGGCTTGGTTTGGTCCTACAGATTGTGTGGACTTCGATGAGGCCTTATCCAAAATAAGGCAAGTCAAATCCTTACGGGATTACCTGAAGAAATTCGAGAGAAACCATGTACATGGTTAGACACAAAAGGCACTAGTTAGGACATTTATGGGCAAACTTAAGGCAGAAATCATGAATGACATTCAATTTTTGAAATCAATATCTTTGAAGGAAACAATTAGCCTTGCAAGGATGAGGGGTGATTAAGTGAGCTGACAGTTGAAATTCACCTATCCAATCACTTAAGAAACAATTTACTCTCTTTCCTCAACACCAGTGAAGAATTTAACCCTAATGAAATAATTAACTAGCGATGAAATGCAGAAAAGGTGAACACAGGGTCTTTGCTTCAATTAGGACTAAAAATTTTCTCCTAGTCATAAGTGTCGAGGACCTTAACTTTTAGTGTTGGAAGGCAACGATTCAACTTAAAAAATTCTCAGGATATGTAGTATCGATTCATGAACCTTATGGATAAGGTGATATGCTTAGAAGGTTCCTTAATCCACAAAATAATCCAAAATATTTGGATTGGTCTTGAGTTGATAGGGTTTGTTATCTTGAGGTGATAAGGTTTCATAAATTCATATTTTGAATGCTTGATGAAGATTAGGTCTAGCAGTATTTATTTAAATTCAATATCGTTGTTGGTAGCGATTGGGTATTCCCACTATAGATCTTACTTTTTAGGAAAAGTAGTTGTGTTTCCTTTGGAGTTAAAAAAAAAGGCAAGCTTATTCAATAAAGTTTTTGTGGTCTTCCTTACCTTAAGTAAAAAAACTCTTTTATTTCTTAAAAGTTCTAATTGGGACCTATCATTGGTATCAAAGCTTGATAAAATTCCAATACAAAACCCTATAGCAACTAATAAAGAACAAATTGAGACTATTGAGGTAGGGCTTGATGTTTTTGCAAGATATTTTTTCTCACTTAGAACTCGGTATAATTGATCAGCTGCACAGTTTGGATGGTTTCATTAGCAAGATGTCTGAAGTCTGACTTTCAAAGAAAAAGAAGTCATACAAAAACGTCAATAAACACCTTTGGAACTCTTCCAATGTTCGATTTTGCGACTTGAGAGACGAAACAAGGAATACTCCAAATGGTGGGTGTCCATAGTTCTCTTACAAGCTTACAAAACTCAAATTTCCCAGATATTTTGGTGATACCACTACCGAGTGGTTCACAAAGGTTCACCAATTATTTGAAAATCAAAATAGCCAAAAGGTGTAAAAGGTTATTTGGCTTCCTTCTGCTTGGAGGGTGAAGCTAATCAATGGGGGCAATGACATCATTAAGCTTACAAGTAAGAAGGCAAGGAGATGATTTGGGAACTCTTCGTCAAGGAATTATAGGCTTGGTTTGGTCTACAAATTGTGTGGATGATGAGGCCTTATCCAAAATAAGGCAAGTCGAATCCTTATGGGATTATCGGAAGGAATTTGAGAGACATCATGTACATGGTTAGACACAAAAGGTGGTACTCAGGACATTTATCGGCAAACTTACGACAGAAATCACGAATGACATTCAAATTTTCAAACCGAAATATTTGAAGGATGAGGGATGATTAAGTGTGCTGACAACTGAAATTCACCCAGCCAATCACTTGAGCAACTATTAACTCTCTTTCCTCAACACCCGTCAAGAACTCAACTTTAATGAAATAATTAACTTAGGATGAAATGTAGAAAAGGTGAATACAGGGTCTTTGCTTAAATTGGCATGAAAAGTTTACTCCTAGTTTAAGTGTTGAGGACCTCAACTTCTAATCTTAGTTTTTAGAAAAAGTAAATATATTTTCTCTGTATTTATTCTCATTTGATGGAGTTATAAAAAAAAAAAAACAAGACAAACTTATTCAACAAAATTTCTTTGGTCTTTCTCACCTTAAGTAGAAAACTTTTTTATTTCTTAAAAGTTCTGTTTGGGATATATGATGGACTCTTTATTGGTTAAAAGCAATGAGGAAGACATGTGCATAAATAAACAATTAACTACCATTGTTTGAGATTAGATGGACAATCATCAAAAAACTATTTCAATGACTCCGTTTTCAGTTCCATTGTTTTCTCCCATGATTATTTTGTTTGTGCTATGCCAACTACATTGTAGGTGACTACATAAAATAGATCCGAGAACTTCCATTTCATGCTGCGTTAGCTAACTTGATTTCCTTTTAGCATTTTTGACGAGGATTCTAATTCAAGAGGGTGGACGTGGAGGGAGGCATTCTTAGCGAGTGTAAAAGTTTGAAAGATACAAATTTAGGCTAGTGGGTGAGGGTCCTATGTTGATTGCAAAGCTAACAGGGAATCTTTTGCCGTCTTGACACCGATAGGTTGGTCTTCTACTGGCGTGAGAGGTCGATTGAGCTTAGCTTCTTCCCACTAGACTTTTTGTGGAGGAAAACCAATCCATCCAACATTTCATACTCTCTTTCAGATAAACCGTGTGTATATGCTATTACAATCACTCAATTTCTAAGTACCCCGGATAAGTTGCCCACATCGTTTAATCTTAACATGGACTCCTTTTAGCATGGAAGTTCAAATTTGATTTAATGTACGAAAAAAATGAATGCAAGAACATAAGTTTCGTAATTTTATTTAACATAATTTTCGATAAAATACATTTTTTCAAGTGTTTTTTTTGTTTCAAAGTATAAAAATTAAATTTAATTTTCGAGGGCAGTACAGAATCTAAGCCGGGGAAGATAGGTCTCTTGTATCTACTTTCAATTTTATATTCAATTATAGGTGGATATACTTTGTTCGGTTCATATTGGTCTGGAAACTTGAATTTGAAAGGAGCATATAATTTCATCATCATAAAAGAAAATTTTAATTTTACTTGCATATTGAATTAGCGTTCCTTGTCGGCAACAGTCACAAATTTTGGATGGACAAAATTTTCCACCAGCTCAAGACTTGTCGCCTCTTCGCACCTTTAGAGCATGCCCTCCAGGATATCCATAATTTGGGTCTGGGTCGGTTAATCATACTAGAAATGTCAAAAGAGATATTTTGAGACAATTATACATAACCCCTACCCTAATGGACATAACCCCTTGTTGCAAAAAGGTTGAATCCTCAACCTAAAAGGTCTCCTATACCTCGACTCGACGAAACAACTGAGAGGATATAAATCAGATACTCAACTACTCGCTAAGGAGGAGCCTATAAGGAGTCTATCCTCAAAGCCCACAAGGGGCTCAAGAGTGTTGTTCCCACATTGCAAACCGTGAGATTCGAACCTTACACCTTGTTGCAAATCTGCCCCTCCAAAACCAAAACCAACTTAGCTACGCTCTGCCCACTCCTTGTGGATATTCTTGTATATAATTCAAGAAACTCCTCTAATTGCTTTAAATTAGACCAAAAATCATAATCTTCGATAATGAGTTAAGGCTAGAACGGAGCATAAATATCTCCTCCACATTCACAGGATATTTTGGAGTGGCAATGGTGCCTGATAGTTTAGTATGCACAAATCCCAACTACGAGCTTCTCTAACCTGTCTTTTCCCAAAAGTCTATTTCAGAGCTTAAAAATCATCTCTAGGTTACCAAGCTTCTAACATGATAGAAAACAATAAACAGCCCTCCGGGCTCCAAGCTCCTGAAAAATGAAAAAAAAATGATTTTTCATTGAATATTTCTTCAGAGACTGCCTTTTCTTACCCTGAAGAAGATAATCTTCATATAAAATTCCTACATACTCTGTAAGCTAGAAACATCTTGTCTACATTTTGACACAACCATTTCAAATGTAGATTCCACAAGTATTATTATAACATCTCATGGTCCCCACTCCTTTACTAAGTACATACTACTAAGATCACCTGCATGGAAAAGTTAATTTAGTATAAAAGGCCACATCATACAAATACAATGTCTGAGAGTATCCCTACTGAAAACTTACAAACGAGAAAGTTTTCATAATTGTCTAAAGCAATATATAAATAGGTTCATGTGTACCACGCCAAACTAAACATTCACACGGCCTTCATCACTAATCAGAGAGATCTAAAATTTAGCCTGCAACAGGAAATGCAGATCCAATTTTATCTCTGAAGCGGTAGCACTTAATGTTAACAGAATATGGACCCAGCTCCACGTAATTATCTTCTCCGCCCACAAAGAAGCAAAGAGTATATAGGGCAAGTTCAAACTCTGGACTCACACCAATTAAAGTGCTAGAAACGGATTTGAGAACCCCATTCCACTCTAACTGAATTGTCAGCAATTGGGTTTCGGTGTCAGGCTGTAAAACAAATTAATGCAGAAACGCAGGGCATAAAGAAGGTGTACAGAGATTACATGCCAAACAAACACTCATCTTGCTGATTGGTTCATATAACATCTGAATACAACAGTAGTATTGTGTACCTAATCAACTATTTGTTTTCAAATCAGATATCGATGGACTTACTTGTTTCAAATTGAACAGATTTATTCATTAAACAGAATGCAACATGCAGGTGGTTTTGGAGAAAATAACTGCAGTGTCAATATCATGAATAGGCACAAACTTTTGGCTCATTGGCAATTAATTTTTCATCAGAAGGGATTAGGGTGGGAGGTTTCAGCCAATATTGCTGTTTTACTCCATAATACTTTTAGAGGCATTCCAGCATCATAATGCCATGAGCGGCTTGATTAACTCATACCAAAAATGCAAGTATCCTTTCCATTCCCTCAAGATATGATTCACTTGTCAAAAACTGCAAGTGGACATCAAAAGTATAAACCATTTTTGGGAGTTAGAAAAGCATACATACTCGTACATTTTCACTACATGCCTAAGTCAACGACTTCATATTTCTACTAGAACTAGAATTAAGTAGTTCAATTTGAAAAGAGTGAGAAGGTGTGGATTCAAGAGTTCATATTCTGTAATCATAAATAAGAAAGTAAAACTGTTAAGCATGCTTTTATTGGAAAGCAATATAGCCGCAAATAGTAGTATGGGGAGCCATAGAAAAAAGATTTTCAACATCCTTGTTTCTAAACTTTAGGATTTCTATTTTAATGTTTTCCTATTAATTGGGAAGTAACATTATTATTTCTATTTAAAAATGCTTGTTTGCTTGGTAATTTTCCTAAATAAGGATTCTTATTTCTAAATAATTTTCTATTTAAAAATGCTTGTTTGCTTGGTAAATTTCCTCAATAAGGATTCTTATTTCTAAATAATTGCTCTTACTCTTTTGTAGATGGAATCCTTGTCTATTTAAAAAGGAGGATCATATTTATTAAAAATCATCAATAATTTCAGTCAAGAGACATACAAAGGAGACACTTTCAAAACAGGTTTCTCGAAGAACAGGAAAAGAAAAGAAAATCAAGAAGATTTTTTCGCTAACTGATCAATGATGAAACCCTATTTATGGATCCTTAACAATTTGGTGTCAGAGCCAGACATCATGAATGACTTAAAAGTAGTTGACAACTAAATGATTTAGAACACAAACTCACGAAAAACAACAAAGAATCATGCAAGATCAAGGATGACATTTGGGATTGAAGCGCTTGATGAAGCTACATTTTTCCAAGAAGGAAAAGACATCAGGAGGAGTTACAACCATAGGCAACCACCAACTAACTGAGCATCAAGTTGTTGCACTGGGAGCTAAGATCATCCACAAATACAACAGGCTGAAATTCCCTTCCTATAATGGAATTGGGGATCCTTTGGGATGGATATTTAGATGTGAAAGATTTTTCATTAGCCAACGGACCGAGGAAAGAAACAAGGTCAGAGTAATTGCATTGAGTATGACAAAAGAGGCGCAACTTTAGCATTATCGATTGGAACAGGAGGGACTTGGGCCCAACCGTTTGGGCTCCCACTAACAAGCAACCTATCGAGAGAACTAATCTTCCTTAAACTACTGAAATTGTGGAAGAGTATCAATGCTAATTTCAAACCATCCTTGCAAGAGCAACTTCAATATAGGCAAATCAAAACACTAAGGAAATAAATAGCGATGGGAAAGAAATAAAGATGGATAGCTACAAAAATGGCAGAACTTTCATTTAAATGGAAATAAGAGAAAGAAGACAACCACAAGCAGCATTTGAGAGGTGCCACCCTCCTCACACTCACACTTTTCTCAATATATCACACATACCTTACCCTCTGCCCACATAATATACCCCAAAGAATGTTATAGGTCTTTATGAGAGAACCAACCCCAAAAGCTAGCTTGAAGGGTGAGAGAGCTCATAAGCCTATAAACTCCACATCAGTTTCTTTTATTACCGATGTGGGACATTTTAAACCGTAATATTCGTCCCCCCATAAGGACCAATGGCCTCATTGGTCACGACCATGTTGGTCACCGCTGGCACTCCCAGGTCACCACTCCATGGGCCACCACTCTAAGACCGGCTCTGATACCAATTGTTATAGGTCTTTATGAGAGAACCAACCCCAAAAGCTAGCTTGAAGGGTGGGAGAGCTCATAAGCCTATAAACTCCACATCAGTTTCTTTTATTACCGATGTGGGACATTTTAAACCGTAACAAAGAAGACAACCACAAGCAGCATTTGAGAGGTGCCACTCTCCTCACACACACACTTTTCTCAATATATCACGCATACCTTACCCTCTACCCTCTACCCACATAATATACCCCTGACATCCTAACAACCTTGCCACCTCAATCATCTAGAATTCCACTAATTGACAAAATAGGCAAATAACAAACATAGATAAATATTAAACATCGGACATCCCAAATTCTCCCTAAATGATGAAGAGAGAACAAAAACCTTTCATAGTAGACCAAAAAGGGCCTTTCGTCGGCCAAGCCCTTTCTCTTCCTTCTTGAATAAACCATCTTAACTAGAGGCCTATCACATGCTCATCACGGCGTAGTGGAAACTTTGGGTGTGGATGGGGAGATGCAAAATCCCCCTAATTTGGAAACTGCTATGAATTTGGCTCAAGCCTTTGAAAGAAAAATACAAGTCAATCACGGAGGTATCAATATAAGGCAACCTCAAACAATATGGGCAGCTCTAAAACCACTCACAACTACCCCATATTTAGTAACCAACCGAGAATAGAAAACATAGACGGAAACAATTCAAAACCGACATCCAATGAGGGGTGCAGTGTTGCATCCGCTATAAGATGCTTGTCCAAGGCTAAGATGTAAGAACAAGGGGGGAAGGGATAATGTTTTAATTGTGATGAATTTACTCAGCAAAGCGTTAGGGCAAGAGACTTTTTTGCCTTTTGGTGGACGAACTAGACGATGACAATATGAATCCATTGGAACCCAAGATTTCTCCATACAATTACAGGAATAAAGAACTCTCAAATTATGCAATTGCAAGTGATGGTAGCTAGGAAACCAATACAAATCCTTTTTGACCCAAGAAGCATGCATAATATAATGAGTAACAAGCTACCCTCAAATTGGAACTGCCAATGGCAATCGGGTTGGGAGTAAAAGTAATCATAGCCAACGACAAAAGAGTACACTTCCTCCTTACTAAGCTTGTGAGTACAAAATCACTTTGATGATGAGATCTAAACCAATAATAGTAAGGCTATATCGCTACCCACACATGCAAAAAGATGAGATCAAAAGGCAATGTGCTAAAGGTTGGAACAAAGGATCATCAGGTCTAGTCATTCCCCCTTTCCTTCCCCAGTTTTATTGGTGGCAAAGCATGATGGAACTTGGAGATTTTGTATCGACTACACGGTGCTTAATAATCTGACAATCAAGGATAAATTTCCTATCCCAATTGTGGACGAGATGTTGGGTATAATTCATGGTGTCCAGTATTTCACAAAATTAGATCTAAGGTCGGGATACTTTTAGGTTCAAATGGCTTTCAAAGGCGTTGAGAAGACTACCTTTCGAACTCATCATGGTCACTTTGTGTTTTTAGTAATGCCATTTAGTCTCTCAAACACACCTTCCACATTTCATTCTCTAATGAATGAGGTATTTCTATCCCATCTTTGCAAATTCCTTTTGTTTTTTTAGTAATGCCATTTAGTCTCTCAAACACACCTTCCACATTTCAATCTCTAATGAATGAGGTATTTCTATCCCATCTTTGCAAATTCCTTTTAATATTCTTTGATAAAACTTTGGTCTACAATAAAACTTGGGTAGAACACGGGAATCATCTGAGGACTATCTTTCAACTACTACGCTAAATCAAGCTCTTCTTCAACCGTTCCAAGTGCTTTCTTGGACAGAATCAAATCATATACTTGGGCCATGTAACCAACAGTAAGTGAGTACCAATGGACAATTCAAAAATTCAAGCAATCAAGGCATGGACAACGCTCAAATCAGCCAAGGCTCTAAGCGATTTCCTCAGTTTGAAAAGGTTTACTACAAATTTGTATAGAATAATGTCGTGATATCTCGTCCATTAACCAACCTATCAAGGAAGAATGCACTTCATTGGGACGGTACAACTAAAATGACTTTTGAAAACTTAAAGAATGCCCTCTCCACCACTCCATTCGTGCAATTTCCGAACTTTGAACTTGAGTATACAGATGAATGTGATGCATCCAAAATGAGGATTGGCACCCTTTTTACCACAACATGGACCGACATTAAAATTGCCATTTTATGAACGAGAATTGGCCAGGTTAGCTAAAGTAGTGCAAGACTTGAGACAATGCTTGTGGGGGAGATCATTTGTTATCAAAGTTGATTACTATAGCCTAAAATACCTGTTAGAATAGTGACTTGTCACTTCTCCCCAACAATACTGAGTTAGTAAGATACTGGGTTTTGATTTCCAGGTTGATTATAAGGTCAAATCTCTAAATTGAGTAGCAGATGCATTGTCTAGGCACAATGAGAACACTATGCTCCTTTGTGGCATTTCAACTCCACGAGTCACCTTATTGGATAACATTAGGCAAAAGGTGACAGATCCAACAAAGTTACAACCCCTTGTTCAGAAAATTCAAGAACAACAAACTCAAATTAAGCTTTTACAATGGTTGGTGATGTACAGAGGTAGATTATATCATATGATTGATCTTCTTTGATTCCCTCCATCATCTCTAATATTCACAACTTTACACATGAAGGTATTTAGAGGACACTCTACCATGTCCAAGTTGATTTCCACTAGCAAGGAATGAAAGCCTCTATCAAGGAATTTATCTAAGAATTGCCTACAGCCCCTTCTGATTCCAACACAAATATGGGCTGATATTTCCATGAATTTTATAGATGGAATGCCCAATTTTGGATGAAAATCAGTCCATCATGTAGTCATGGATTGTTGCTAATGTACACCTCATTTCTTCCCTCTTTCTTGTTCGTACAAAGCTACTTCTGTTGTCCATGTCTTCAATCAAATATTTCATTTGCATGGGTTACTAGAAACTATTGGCAATTATAGGAACCCAAGTTTTACTAATACCTTTTGGAAACAATTGTTTCTATTCATTGGTACCACTTTAGCTTCATTTGCTTATCATTTTCAATCCGATAGTCAAAGAAGTACCTCCTTTGCTTTGTTGGGGATCAACCAAGAAAATGGGTTGATTGGCTTCCTTAGGCTAAGTATTGTTATAACATTGCCTATCATTCTTCTTTAGGCGTGACACCCTTTTGAGTTATTTATAGTCGCAATCCTCCTCATTTGCTGTCCTATGATCATGGTTCTACCCGTTTGCAAGAGATTGATTGCTCCTTGCAAGAGAGAGATGCTCATTTGGTTGAAATATATATTTGTTTATAGCAATCTTAACTTCGAAGGGAATAAGCCTATGACTAGCATCATCAAGAATTGTTGTTTAAACTTGGGTAGTTTGTTTTGATGAAATTGCAACCTTATTGACAACGATCTTTGGGATAAGTGTTGTTCATAAGCTAGCTCCTAAGTTTTATGGCCCATTCAAGGTTTTGCAGTGGATTGGTAAGGTTGCCTATAAGCTAGAATTTCCAAAGCATAGTAAAATTCAAGATGTTCCCCATTTCATTAATTAAGGAGTTTAAGGGTGTTCCTCCTACTACTATTCCATCCTTGTCACCTTTAAAGGATGGCAAAATTATTCCCAAACCTCAATCTGTTATTCATTCTAAAGTTAATCAGGGTATTGTTAAAGTTTTGGTAGAATGGCAAGCTTACCATTGGATGAACCCCTACTTTGACAAACTTTCAAAGTGTCATCCTAAATTCAAGCATGAGGACAAGCTCTTAGTCCAGGAAGAGAGTAATGTCAAGAATGCTTTTATTGGAAAGAAATATAGCCGTAAACAGCAATATAGTCAAATGATTTCAACATTCTTGTTTCTTAACAAAGCTATAAGATTTTTATTTTAATGTTTTTTATTAATTAAGAAGTAACATTATTATATCCTATTTAAAAATGACTATTTGCTAGGTAGTTTTCCGAAATAAGGATTATTATTCCTTAAAAAGGATTCTTACCCTTTTGTATTTGGGATCATTGTCTATTTAAAGGGAAGGTTACTATTCAATTAAAGTAATCAATATTTTTAGTCAAGAAACATATAGAGGGCATCTCTTACAAGTCACCGTTAAAAGCTTCCAAAAATAGGTACCTTGATGAACAAGAAAAGCAAGGAAAATCAAGAAGACTTTCTCACTAACTGACTCGTGAAGAGATCCCATTTGTGAGCCCTTAACAAAAACAAAGTCCGAATGGACTATCAAACTAAAAAAATTGTCCAAGAAACAACACCATCTAGTACAACTAGTTAACTGCCAAGAAATGTTTTGAGTTTATTACTTGCCATAACAAAATGTCAATATCATATAACCACTCTGATCCTAAAACCATGTGAAGCAAGGTCCTAGGATGAAACTACACATGCAATCACCAAGTTTGTACATGGCCTACCTTTTTCCAAATAGTGCGGTTTATCTAGCATACTAATTTTACTTGTTTGCTAGTCAATAAATATTGTTCATGATCTTTTCATAATGCCTACATAAGATTTCATGAATATTTTTGTAGTTACTCTTTTAAACAAGCCGGCAAGTATGGAATTAAGTTAACAAAATTTAAGAAATCATGCTACCATTAATTTGAGGGCTATAAATATCATTTTCAGCCAAACAATTTTTTAGCATCTGTGTTCCTTTCCAACTTAGTGAAATTGAAATAAATCACTTACAATCTCGCCACGACGTCGGGGAAAGATGTAACCTTGATAGTTGACAGTTCCTTTTGCTTCTTCCAAGTAAAACTGAATAACAAAAGCAGTAAAAGAATAAGAAAATTCATGATTCTAAGCTTTCATAAAGAATAACAATATCAAAGACAAATGTAAACAGAATCTAAATAGAGAAAAATTATTCTAGTCCCAATCATATGCGATAAAACCTTGCCCTTAGTCATTGAAGGAATAAATCCACTTCCCGTTGACTTTTAATATTGGTTTACATATTTATCTATCAATAAATTTCACTACAACTTGTAATACATTGGACAATGGTTTAGGTACTAACACCTCAAATTTCTTCAAGCATGCCATCATAATCAATGGAAGAAGTCACCAAATAAATCAACCATACTGAAGGCGAAGTTGGTGACAAATTTTAACAGCAAATACTATAATATAGACTCCATTCTCATTTGGAAACAATTACGCAACTTAAACAGGAATTTGAGTACCATAGAGGTTTGTAGACTGACCTAAAGTTTCATGTTAAAATGTTATTCATTCGCCACTTTGATACTACACAATGGCATTTATATGTATTGGTTATTACGTATAATCAAGGGTAGAAGTGTATTTTCCAATACATATTTATCGTATATGTTTTCTGTATATAAACCTAATTGTAGTGTTACGTTTAATGTAAGTGTGATAATAAGATTATCGCTTTCACAAATCTTCATGGTATCAGAGACTACCGATTTGAAGGTTGAGTTTACTCCCTTCCACAGTAGGACAGTTCAGAAAAATAGTTTCCAATATGCTGCTTTTTCGACAAGTGTGAAGAGGTGTTTCGTCCCTCTTCTTTCGACACCACCTTCACCGAAGCAAAGCCTAGGTCAAGTTCGCACATTAGCACACTCGCCTCCTTCCATTTCAGCAGCTCCTCCACTCGCCAGCATGTGTTGCCATCTCCAGCCACCTTACGTCAACGTTTTTCACCGATCTGGTTGCCGGACTTTCCCGCCTCCTACCAACTATAATCTGGTGACTTCCGACATCTTTGGTTTTATTGGGTCTCTTGTGAACAATTCCGCTGCTTTGTTTTTAGACTAATCTGCTTCTTTTGGGGTCTCTGTTGATACTTTCAAGCAGGTTCTGTTTCTTTGGCCTTTTGGGGCTAATTTGCTTTCTTTTTTTTTTTGGAGCCTTCGCTGTCCGTTTCGTGCCATTATGTCCGATATTAAGGAAGTAGAGAAACATTATCCTATTAATGACAATCCTTACTCTCAGATTAGTCCCATTAAACTAGATGGTAGTAGCACTTATTTAGCCTAGTCTAGATCATGTTTGTTGTCTATCAAGGCTAGATCGCTATAGGGTTATATTGATGGAAATAAGAAACCACCACCTATTAATGAGCCTTCTTTTAGTCAATGGGACTCTTATAATTCATTAGTTATGTCTTGGCTTCTTAATTCTATGCACCCTAAGATCTCCCAACAGTATTTCCTACTTGAAATTGCGGAGAAAATATGGAAAGTTGCAAAAACCACCTACTATCGAATGGGAAATGATACTAGGATTTTTGAACTTCGAAACAAAATTCATGGCAAAAAACAAGGTGAGCTTACTGTTTCAGATTATTTTTCTGAGCTAGGTAGTTTATGGCAGGAATTGGATTATTATCAAGCTTTTCAAGCCAAGTGTGTTGATGATGCGGTACTGATTCAAAACATGCTTGAAAAGGAGCGAGTGTATGACATTTTGGCTGGTTTGAACCTAGAATCTGATCAATTGAGAATTCAAGTTATTGGGAGATTTCCTTTTCCCTCTCTTGAGAAGGCACATTTTTAATCTGGTAGGAAGAGACCAGAAGAAATGCCATGCTTTATACTGCACCAATTGAGAACTCGAGCTTAATAGCCCATATTACTCATGAGCAGCTAAAGGATGTTACTTCTGATAAAGATCATTTGCACTGTGATGACTGTGGAAAGGCAAGGCATACAAAAGAGACTTGCTAGAAGTTGCGTGGGAGACCTACTAGGAGTCGAGGAGGAAAACAAGCCAATCCCATAAGGGCTCAAGCAAATTTGTTAGAAACAGTAGAATCATCCAAGGAGTCTGCTTCAGTTGACGGTCTCTCTTTTGATGAAATTCAGCATTCAGGCATCCCCTATCACAGCTCAACTCTTCATCCAGTGTCAGGTAACCCCTTTAGTCAACTCGACTCATGGATTGATTTTGGTGTGAAAAGATATATGATAGGCCTTTCTAAAGGTTTTCTTAACTACTCCCCTTGTCTAAAAAAGGATAGTGTCAGGGTGGCTGATGGGTCATTAACTCCTATTTCTAGGACAGGTTCTATTGTCTATACACCTAAAATTGAGTTGTCTTCTATTCTCCATGTTCCTCAATTCCTTATCAATCTTTTATCTTTGGTGCCATCACCAAGACTCTAAACTGTAAGGTTGATTTTTTTCCTGATTATTATATCTTTCAGGATCTTCAAACAGGAAAGAGGATTGACAGTGGTAGAGAGCATGATAGCTTATACATGATGGAAGACAGTTGAGGCTTGGCCTTTTCTGGGGAATATCAAGATGTCAACCAAGAAATAATACAGTGGCGTAGGCAGTTGGGGCATCCATTATTTTTTGTTTTAGAAAAACTATATCTCAATCTATTTTCTAGAACTCGATTTGATTCTTTATCTTGTGATGCTTATGAGTATGCTAAGCATACTAAAACTCTTACCATTTGAGTGATAATAAAGCCATTGTTCCTTTTATGCTTATTCATTCTGATGTTTGGGGGCCTATACGAACTGCTTCTTTGTTTGGAAATCGATGGTTTCTTACTTTCATTGATTGTTGCACTAAAATGACTTAGGTTATTTGATTAAAGCAAAATGTGATGTTTTCTCCTACTTTCAATCCTTTCATAACATGGTTCACACCCAATTTGATGCCAGGATAAAAGTCTTGCAAACTGATAACGGGACAGAATACATGGATAATAGGTTTGGTACTTATTCGAAGTCTCATGGGATTATTCATCAAACTAGTTGTCCTTAAACTAGTGCTCAAAATGGGGTAATTGAAAGGAAAAATAAACATTTGTTGGAAGTTGCTAGATCCCTTATGTTTACTATGAATGTTCCAAAGCCATACCGGGGTGATGCTATACTAGTGGCAGCCCATCTTATTAATCAAATGCCTCTCAAAGTCTCCAATTTAGGACTCCTTTAGAAGTCTTAACCAGAAAACATGGCTATACTACTCCACCAAAGGTTTTTGGGTGTCTGCTTTGTCCATACTAGGAATGTTGGAAAATTAGACCCGAGGGGCCTCGAGATGTGTGTTCATTGGGTATTCTCTAATCTAAAAGGGATATAAGTGCTACCACCCTCCATCTAGGAAGTTTTATGTCTATATGGATGTTACCTTTCAAGAGTCTGAACCTTGCTTTAGCACTACACAGTCATCTCTTCAGGGGGAGAGAAGTGAAGAAGTGGTGCCTGTGGTACTTCATGATCTTGTTCAGGGAGAGAATGAGGAGACTGGTGTTCAGGGTCAGACTAATGTTCAAGGGGAGAATATTGTTAAACATTTAGATAGACCTAATTTGTTGAGATACTCGAGGAAGAATAGGTCTAAAGAAGCCATCAAGCTTCCTACCCTGCAAGAATCCTCGGGTGAGTTACCTTTTGATTCTAATTTAAATTTACCCATTGCTCAGAGAAAAGGGGTCAGGTCATGTACAAAACATTCCATCACTAACTTTGTCTCTTATGATTCCTTGTCTCCTTCCTGTAGAGCCTTTGCCTTGTCTCTTTCCTCTATGTCTATTCCACAAGATTGGAGGGAAGCTGTCAAAGATCCAGAAGGGAAAGAAGCTATGGTAGAAGAAATGAAAGCTCTTGCTAATAATGAAACCTAGGAACTAGTTACTTCTCTAGGCAACAAGCTAGTTGGCTACAACTAGGGGTTCACAATAAAACACAAAGTTGATGGTTCGATTGAAAGATTCAAAGCCAGATTAGTAGCAAAGGGATTCACTCAGACTTATGGAGTTGATTATCGACAGACATTTGCACCTGTTTCCAAAATGAACACAATCAAAATCTTACTATCATGTGCAACTAACTTGGATTGGGATTTGCAGCAATTTGATGTGAAAAATGCATTCCTACATGGAGACCAAGAAGAAGTTTTATGGAGATTCCTCCTAGTTTTCATAATGAGAGAAATCAGGAAAAGGTGTGCAGATTGAAGAAAGCCCTGTATAGGCTGAAACAATCTCCCAAAGCTTGGTTTGGCAGATTCTACAAAGCCATGATCTCTTTTGGGTATCAACAGAGCAATGCTGATCATACCCTCTTTATGAGACACTACAAGGGTAAGATCACTCTTCTTATTGTTTAAGTTGATGATAAAGTGATGACAGGAGATGATAAAGAAGAAATGGCTCAGCTGAATTTTTTTGAAGATTAAAGATTTCATTGATTAGAGATAATTATAGCTAGAATACCAAAGGTCAAGGATAATCCAAAAGGTCTAGATTACAAAGAGTAGTCATTCCTAGTAATCATCTACATTTTGTTATCTAAGGGGTACTTTTGAGACCATATAAACTAGTATTACCGCAATCCCCATTGTCCCTTCATAGTATTTGAGAGATTTATAGATATTCCTCTTGCTAACATGGCCAATCTGCAATGGAGGAAAATGTCCTAAAAAACCATTTAATGCTTCAGCTTTGTTGTCTAAAACTTCTACAATTTCGCTCCTTCCATACGTAGTAAACCAAAGCTGCCCAACTTAACTTAATTAAGATCAACTGCATTATGCACTCTAAGGTTCCCTAACCAAGTAATAGTTTCATTCCAAGAGTCCACTGGTCTGACAGTATAATAGCAGCTAATCATAAGACGCTTTAGATTTTACATTTTTATAATACATAACTCACAGTGCAATTTGCTTATGGAGAACTTGATCCTATCCCTCATAAGCAACCCTCCATTAATTCGCATCCATAAGATAAATGAATGAGTTGGATGGATTGCATTGTCCCATACTAGCTCTGCCCACTCCAACCTTGTGTTCTGCGGAATCTGCAAAAATATTTTGCATGTTTTAGTGTTAAATTGCCTCGATTTATCAGCTAGCCATTGAATTTCATCTTGTTCTCCCTCCTGGCATCTAGGCAATTCTTCCATTATGAAGTTGGCACTTCTATTGTTATGGAATGGCCATCTCCATTGATTATTTGTAATTAATTCTCTCACTTTAGTTTCTAGTCTCATCACCAATTTCAAGGGTTGAACCTCATTTACCTAATATAGGGGACCTTTACAATACCAATTGCCACACCAAAAGTACCAAAAGAACGTGCTTTCTCCATTCCCAATCTTATGGTATACCTGTTATTGCATCCATGGCCTTGTAGCTACGATTTCCTTTGGGGTCCTTGACATTTCTTGCCTTGGCTTTAATATCCAAATACTCAATTCTTTACGAAAACATTGCGTATCCATTTCACCCATAGATACTCCCTTTTGTAACACAACCACCACAAATTCTATCCTCTGCTCACCTTGTGAATCATCCGTGCAGAATGGATGCCTAGACCCCCCTATTGTTTAGGTTTGTAGATTTTACTCTAATTAATCCTTGCTTTGTTTCTACGTTGTTCTGAGCCATTCCATAAGAATTCTCTAAGTCTCTTATCAATTGCCTTTAGTATAATTTCGGAAACTGCCAGATGGTTAATCCAATAATTAGTAAGATTGCTCAGTATTGTCTGAATAAGCTATAGCCTGCCTCCATAACTAAAGAATCTATTGCTCCATTAGTTGATTCTTCAATGGATTGAGTATAGCAAAGGTTTGCAATCGACTACACTAACACTTCTTTGGGATATAGGTATGTGCAAATATTTAACGGGTAGGTTCCCTTGCTTTAATCCCATCTCAAAAGCTTTAGAGGCCACCTCTCTACTTGAGTTACACGATAAGTAGAAACAACTCTTCAGTGGGTTGTATCGAAAGCCTAACATCTCTTGAAACTCCTCCATCACTCGTAAGATTAGATCTATTGAGTTTTTCTTCGCTTTGCAAAACAAGAGCAAGTCATCTGCAAAAGCCAGGGGTGTGATCTTCATACCTTTACATCTACTATGGAACTGAAGTTCTAGGGGTCTCCAGATATTGCTCGCAAGGAGAGCTGACAAAACTTCCATGCAAATTACAAACAAGTAAGGGGATAAAGGGTTCCCTTGCCTTAAGCCCCTCTTTGCTTTAATCAAGTTTGTAGGTTCCCCATCCATTAGGATTGCCACAGAAGCAGTGATTAACTTCCCCAGGCTTGCTCTCAGTCTATTAGCTAGTATCTTCATGATAATTTTGTATAGGAAGTTAAAGCAGACAATTGGTCAGAATTGTTCTAGCTTCTTTGCATTACTGTGTTTAGAAACAAAGCAGATAAACGTTTTATTCCATTCCTCGAGAAGTGTACCTTTCTCAAAGAACTCTTCCACTACTTCCACCGCTTCCACCATTTCATCCCCTACAATATCCCAATGTCTATAAAAAATCTCCCATTGTATCCATCCAGTCCTGGGGCTTTATCAGGGTTCATTGAGAAAGCCACATTTTTTATTTCTTCCCTTGTTATTTCCCTAACGAACTCCAACTTGTCCTCTTCATCAAGCGTTTTAACACTTGCTAGGATCTCCACATGTCATTACAGTCCCATAGCACCTAGTAAAATACTTTTAAGACAACCCCCTTCTTACTTTCTAGGTCCTCATGGATCTGTCCAACTTCATCTTCCAACATTTTGATAGAATTTTCGATTCTCCCGGCTGAGACAGAACTCATAAAATACTTGGTACATCTCTCACCCTCCATCTAAATCATTCTAGAATTCTACCTTAGTATTGGTACTAAGCAACAATTGATTATACTTTTCCACAAGTGCATCTTCCTCTTTTCTCATTTGCAAATCATCTGGTCCTTCCAATAGTCATTCCTAACATTTCTTTAGCTCCTCCAAAGCAGCAGCTTTAGCTTTGAACTCCAGTTGCACAGTTTCTCTACTGAGCAATTCGAATTTGGTTTTCAAGGCTTTTAGCTTCATGCTAAGCTAGTAACCCTTTGATCCTGAGACCATCTCCTGCATCTCCATGCTAAGCATGTTTCTGAATTCTGGGTTATACATCAAATGATTGAATATCCTAAATGGGGCCTTCCTCTTCCTGTCATCTGTTGACAAGTCCATTAATATTGGGCTATGATCTAATATGGCTGGATCATCAAACATAGCACTACATATCGGGTATTTTTCTATCCATTTTTCATTAACCATACATTTGTCCAACTTTCTCAACAAAAACCATTCCCCTAATTGCTTATTGTTCTAGGAACCATAAACTCTTCTCCAATTGCTCCCTCTTTATTTTGGTTTCCAATAAACCAACAAAATCTAACTTCTTGTTCTTAGTAAATTCCTAAACCGCAAGTTGTTTATTCAGGCTATTGAGGCCATTAACCTTCCATGCTGCTATCCTTATCATTTTTTTTTAACCTGTCTTTCTCCTCCTAGGCTTCATATTCAAACCCACACTTTTGGATGTTATTTCACTTTTAAATCTAGAAGTTTCACCCCCTTCCATCACTAGAATGTCAATTGTCTCTGCCTCCTGTCCTACTCCCTTATCCCCCATAGTTTGTGTTACCTTCTTGGTCATACTAATTCCTGCCAAATCCATGAACAGATCCCCATTGCCTCACCCTTGATTGTTCCCCTCTATTTGTGCTACAAGCCCTGTCATAATACTCTCCACTTGATTCTTTTCCTGTTTCCCATTCCCTACCACTCGAATCTCCTCCTAATTCACGTTTTGGGACTTCTGCTCTCCAAGTCATGCCTCTCCCTCTACTAAGGTACCCTTCTCTTTCCTCGAACATCCCTCCCTCATTCACCGCTATCTCCTCTTGCTTCTCTTTTCTTTTCCGAACCTGCTTCTCTTCCTTCATCTTTGGCCGCCACATATATGTAACTCCTATTGAATCTTCTACAAGTTCTCCTTGCTCATCCAACCTCATGATTCTAAGGGAATCCAAAAGCTTCCTTGATATATCAACATCAACGCAAACTCTAGCAAACCTAATCCTTCTCATTAAGGTAGTGTTCTCATCTAACCCTAAGGGTTTTCCAATTTTACTGGCAATATAGCTCATACCCTCCGCAGACCAATACTCCAAGTGCACCTTCACCCATAAAGGAATTGATTGAAGCTTGCCCCTATCCAAGGTAACTCCATGTTGCAACTTCTTAATAAGAATTGTATGCCCCATTATGTGCCAAGGCCCTACTTCTAGCACTTTCTGTGCATTTTCTTCAGTTCTGAATTGGAAAACAAAGAGTTCGTCTTCGTTTACCATTATATTCACCAACCCTTGTTCCTCCATAGCTAACGATTGGAAAAGCTAACCGCTTCTCTAGAAAAAAACCCACAAGAGATGTACTCCACTTCTTAGCACCTTGCTATAGGAAATCAATCGGAGCTTGGATCCCCATCAGATTCCAAAT
The DNA here is from genome assembly GCA_024752395.1 of Erythroxylum havanense. Classification (NCBI taxonomy): domain Eukaryota; kingdom Viridiplantae; phylum Streptophyta; class Magnoliopsida; order Malpighiales; family Erythroxylaceae; genus Erythroxylum; species Erythroxylum havanense. Next base: position 25,072,850 of record JANTNU010000234.1, read on the forward strand.
ATCATAGTTTCCCTAGGTTCCCAAAATCCCTTACAATGGATATGTAGATTTCACCTTCTCTGATTCCTGTCGCTTCCTTTCGACACTAACTCCTAACGGTGGGAAGTCTGCTCCATTTAAGGCTGGGATTTCCAAATCAGTTTGGGGAATAGGTTGGGTAGAAACTGCAATTTCCATTTCCATATGGCGTGAGGTAAGGTTCGGTGAGTAAACTAGTACAACATGGTAAGGTAGGAGAGGTGTGAGTTTGAGGCTATCGGATGGGTGAGGAGAACATGAAAGATCATGGAAAGTTACAATACTTCTTGGGAATTGAAATTGCAAGATCAACAAAAGAAATCTTCATTTCTTAGAGGAAATACATTCTAGATCTTTTGGATGATACTTGTTTTTCAGGATGTAAACCAGCAAAATCACCCATTGAAAGCAATCATAAGCTAGAAGTAGGAATTGAAGAATCAGTTGATAAAGGCAGATATCAGAGATTGGTCGGTGGGCTTGTCTTTCTCACACTAGACCAGACATTGCTTATTCAGTTAGCTTGGCGAGCTAGTTTATGCATGATCCTAGATAACCTCATCATCAGACTATCTTTCGCATTTTGCAATATTTAAAGTTATCCCCAAGAAAAGGTCTTCTTTTCTCAAAACATGGTCATCTTCGAATTTAAGCCTTTACAAATGCGGATTGGACCAGATCTTTAGATGACAAAAGATCCACCTTTGGTTATTACAAACTTGTGGGAGGTAACTTGGTCACTTGGAGAAATAAGAAACAAAGTGTGGTTGGAAGATCAAGTGCAGAAGAAGAATATAGAGCTATAACTCAAGGTGTCTGTGAACTTTTATGGCTACAGAAGTTGCTAGCAGAGTTGAAGTTGGCTGAAGAAGACATGCTATCATTATAGTGTGATAACAAAGTTGCAATCAGTATTGCTCATAATCATGTTCAACATAACCGACGAAGCACATCGAAATTAATCAACATTTTATCAAAGAAAAGTTAACTGATGGTGTCTTGAGCTTGTTTCATGTAAGGTCAGAAAAACACCTAGCTGATATTTTCACAAAAGGACTCAATAGTCGAGCCTTTCATACCATAGTCTGCAAGTTGAGTATGTGTAATATTTTTGCACCAACTTGAGGGGGATTTTTGGTTATAACGTATAATTAAGAGTAGAAGTGCATTTTCCAATATATATATATATACTGTATAGGTTTTTTGTATATAAATGTAACTATAGTCTTATGTTTAACATAAGTGTGATAATAAGATTATCGCTTTCACAAATCTTCAATATGCCACTTCAAGAACCAAATCAACAAAGTTTTTCATGCATAATGAAGCATTGAAAAACCAAAACATAATTTAATTGGTATTATGGAAATAAAACAAAGTTTAACTAGAAGAACACAGATAATTGAGGATGAAAAGCACAGAATGAAAGGACACACCTGGAGCCAATTATGGAATCCTGAAACTTCTTCCCCACCTTGCTTGATTTCTCCCACAAAAACATGTTCGAACGCAGAAGACGATCTAGAGGTACCACCTCGACTATATAGATCAAACCAAAGGCTTGTCAAAATTCTCTTGAAATCTTGCTTATCTTCAGACACAATACCTTTGGATATAAGATAATTGTGAAGATATTTAACTGGTGAACTTCTACTAATTTCTTCTACAAAAGCAACTTGCTCGTCCCTCTCCTTAGATGTGACAACTTCTTTATATCCTTCATTGGGGTTGTAATTATCCAAAAGAGAACAGAAACGAGAGAAAGTAGGCTTCCTGAATACATCTTCACTCACCCAGCTAAATAGATTTCCTTTAGCCACATCTTCCTTACAATAGACCTTCTTCCCTTCACCAACATCAATCTCATAATCCTTGCCAGGTAGAAGACGGTTCACGTCAAGTTCCCATAGCCTATTACAAGCTTTTGATAGGTCTTGAAGCTCCTCCTTTGAAGCTGTTAAGTTAGCAATAATTTGGAGATCTTCAGAATATTCTTGTTCACTTGGAGGTCTTTTATAGGTTTGCCAATGATCCATTTGAACCTGTCAATAAGCATTTTAAAGTAGGTTGAACACCACATTCATGCCCCTCTTTCCCCTCCCAATCTCAAATCAACTACAATCCATACATTAAATTGAGAAAATTCAGTAAAGAGTGGAATTCACCAATATGGTGAAAAAGCAAAAGCTTATCAAATTTCAGTGCATCCTAATATCAATGCAGTCTGTTTGTGATTGTTTTTTAAACTATTTTTTAGGTCAAACCAATCTTGTTAAAAACATAACGAATTTCAACATGAAATAGTATTTCTAAAACCATGATTTTGGAATGCAACTCCCTCAAAACCACTACTTCATAGAACAAATTTACATGTTTCTTTAAAACCAATTTAAGACAAATCTTTTCAACACAAATAATATATATCCAAATCTATTCTTGATAATGCTCTATTATGTTTTATGCATAAGAATACTATTCATCTTTTCAGGTCATTATAAATAATTTTGCTAGAACAAACTTTATAGCATTCTTCAAAATGATTACCGAACACTTTATTGCTCTTATTCACAGCAATTCTACAAATAATAGTTTTTCTACAACAATACCAAAAGGGTTACAATCATCAACAAAAGCTGATTGATAATTAACGCATTTACATCTCTCTCTCTTTAGGTTCTCTTTCACAAACCTACCCAAAAACAAAAGAAACAAAAAGAATCTGATATCTTTGAGCACTAGACCCAACAATGCAGTTGATGAGTAGATTATATCGTGGCAACATTCTAGAAGTGGTGGAGAAGCCACAAAGCAAAATTAAAGGGAAAAATAACTATGAATATAATGATAATACCTTTTTCGGTTTATTAGGGTGCTTTTTGCCCACAGACTCCCAACCATCGTTACAACTTTCTTGTTCCTACGAGAGAATGTCATAAAGATATCATAACATATCTATCTGTAATTTACAAATCTTTCCCTAAATATTGTTAAAGGACAGTTTATTTATATTAGAAATGAAGTGCTTGACCAAACCTTTCCATGCCGTTGATTTTGATTATCCTTATATTCATGTTGCCAGCCACCTTCCTTCCTTCCATATTTTTCTTCTTCACTATCCAAATCCTTGCACTCCAGAGAACAACACGAATTTTTAAAAGAGAACCATTTCTTTTACATAGAGTCTAACATTAGATAGAAAAGGAAAGATTTGATCTGACTTTTTAAACAGTTAGGTTTCAAAAAATAATAAAATGTAGTATGATTCCAATAAATTAATCAGTGAATATATATGTTAAAAAAGAAACCACCTTTTGTGGTCGCCTTGATAAATTTTCATTCCCCCACTGCTCATTTCTTTTTGGATTCTCACCCTGTGAACATTTGTTTCTTAAAAAACTAATAGGAACCAATTCAAACATAAAGTACTGCTTCAAATTCCAAATTTCAACAATGAAAAAAAAAAAGAAATGGCATCACCAAGTTGTCCCATTGGTTCGAAGTCAGGAAATTGCCAGACTCTTGCGGATCTTTGTCTGACACCACCTACATATTTTGGAAACATCTTTGTCGGGTTAAAAAACGGAACCAATTGGATGCAATCCGAAATGGTAGTGAAATTAACAGTGAGTGATTTGAGTAATGTATGCAACTGTAACCTGAGCCCAGGTGGATCTGGAGCGCTCATCTCGTGATTCATCGGGTTGATCGTCCCCATGGCCAAGTGCTACGTCCAACAAGCCCTTGATCAGACCCTCCATTTCTGTACTGAGAGCGAGTAAAAAGAAACCCGTCACTTTCTATCTATATACAAATATACTGGCACAGTGATCACGTAACATACTGGCAACGACTCCTTAAAGAGGCAGTTGAATAAAATCAAAACAGAACGAAGAGAGCCTATACGGTAACTTTGCCTTTCAGTTAGCGAGAAAGAAAGTTGTCCAGCTCATAGGCGACAGTTCTCGGCCACACACGTTGACAGTAGAATTTCCGCGTCTAATATTTAGACTTGTTTCTTTGTAGTTATATTTTTAAATTCAAAAATAATTTTATTTTTTTATTTTTTGTTTTAATTTCTTCTGATTCTCGCAAATTAAACTATAAAAAATTATTTTATTTCTGTTTCTATTTTATAATACAATTTACTATTAACTAAATAAATATGATTTAATTTATTTAATATTAATTATTTATTAAAAATAATTCATCTTCAATATTTATCTGATATATAATTATTAAAAATTAGCAATCAAATATATTTTTATTCTATTTTAAAATAGAAATTAAAAATAGAAAATAAAATTTAAAAATCATATCATAAAATAGAAGTGAAATTAAACTTTCTTTAAAGTTTAAAAAAATTAAGAAGTGTATACGTTTCTCAAGACTCCAACAAAATTAATTAATACAAAAGTCTAAATCATAGCTTTATATTTACTAAAAAATTTAAATAAGCTCATATTATTATATATGATATCACGTTATGCTTGATCGTATTCAAAGCGATATTAATAGTATCATAATACCTAATTATGTCTATGTCACTTTCTAATAATTGGATTATCAACTTAGTGTAAATAATGTCACACTTGGACAAACAACACATTTCATATGCTAACATTGTTTTAAAATTAATTTTAAAAACAGTTAACCGAAAGTGCAATTTGCAACTTAACTTTTTACAAAAGAATTAAGTCATGTCATTATCTTTTATAACAGTTTTACATCTTATTCAAGAGACAGAGTTTATTTAGACCTTCTCTAAATATTGAGGTATAAATCACACTTTTTAGTCAAATTAAAAAATAAATAAAAGATTAATGAACAAAACATTTAAGAAGTATCTTTAATTATGTCAAATAAAAGGTCCTCTCCCAATTAGGTGAGGTAATATATTTTAATGTGAAATATGAAATAAACATGTAGGAACTTTATAAACACAACTTTTTAAAATAAAGACATTAATAAAGATTAGAGATCAAAGAAATAAACGTATTTAAGGTCAATGGAGCAACCAAAGATATCTTAAGTCAGGGATGTTCTTATTTTTGGTTGACAGATTGAGAAAATAGTGGTTAAGGTCATGTGACTCAATAGCTATATGTGATTATGTATATAAAATGTGCAATTAATTTACAAGTATTTGATTTTGCTTTATGTACTAATATTGTCTTGGTTTAATCATTTATGCTATGTTTCTAGGCAATAGAGAAGATGTTGCCTTGGAGTGAGCTTTGTAAGGAATAAGAGAAGATCTTGAGTGAAAAAAATGAAGAAACACTAATTTTAGTTGAACAGGTAATTTGCTAGATCGTGTTCTCTCAAATAAGCTTGGGGTGATACATAGTCTGATGCACATACTACAAGAAAAATGTGTGGCAAAAAGAAGAGAAGCATAACGCTGTAATTTCTAAGACACAGACCGATACTTCTAATAAAACTTAAGACATAAAAGTGTCTACATCCTATGTCAAATGTTTTGGTACTTCCTCCTGGGGAAATGAATCAAGAGAATTTTGGATCATAGCTCTAGATTTTTGTTCATCCCTTGCTGTAATAATATCTTGGGGTTTGCACCAAACCAAAAAAGATTTTGGAGATTGTGTAATGCTTACTTTAAAACTCTTTGTTTACATAGTAGTAATATTTTTTGTTTCTCTCTTCATCTTTGGATTTTTATCTAATGATCCAGGGCGCAATCCGGGACGTGAAGAACATATAGGTCTATATCTCAAACGGTGTTCATGACTGATAAGACATAAAAGGTGATACAATCTTTAATTTTGGTTATACAATCTTTAATTTTGTTTATCTTTTTCACTTCTTTAAGTTAAAACCCATTTACACAGCCCTTTCGATCTCTTTCTCTCCCCAGCGACACAAGTACTCTCAGTGGAAAGCTCTTGTTCCTGTTCTCTATGACTGGCTCGCTAATCATAATCTTGTTTGGCCTTCTCTCTCTTGCAGGTATGGGTTCTCATTTCTTAGGTTTTTGGGTTTTTATTTCCGTTTTTGTTATCTGGGTAATCTTTGTTTTGCCTTCATTTCCAGTTTAAAGTGTGCTGGTGTGGGTGTGGTTATATCAATTTGGGATCTATCTCTTTGATTTATCCAAGGGTGATATCTTTTATTGGTGTGTGGGTGGGGTTTTTAAGGAGTGGTTTGGGTGGGTACAGTTGCTCTCTGGGCATTTTCAGTTGTCTTCAGCGCATAAGACACTCGAGTACTTGATTTGCAGATATAAGTAAGTTTTTACCCTTTGAATCGAGTTTTTTTTAGAATATTATGATTGCTCTTTAACAATTGTGGGTTTTTTTTCATGGTTCACATGCACAATGGTGAGGATTTGATTCTATGTGCACTTCCTTACCATGACACTCACATGTTTGTTCGAGTGGTTCAGTTAGTT
>JANTNU010000234.1:25105039-25116459 GCA_024752395.1 Erythroxylum havanense
GATGTATTGGATGAATAGATGTTGAATGTTTATGTGTGAGATGAAATGAGAAAGGTTTGAAAGATGGGATTAATATTGAAGATCTATTGGTTAATTCGGAATGATTATTGGTCTTTATTGGGCTCCTTAAGCAATGGGACATATGACTTGTCAACTATTTGATGTGAGGAGATAGTGATTTTGGATATGATCATTGACTAAGGCCTTATCTTGAACTACCTCATGTGGAAGTGGATTAAACTGTGATACCCTAAGATCGTAATTTTGCCATGTGAGGAGAAAACATGGAGTCGAGCCAGTGACTTTAACAAAGGAACTTCTTAGGAGGCAACCCAAGGGAAGTAAATTTCTTTTCCTTTACATTTACGCATTTAATTTTTTTATGCATGTGTGTTTCTATATTGGTTGTTTCTTGCTTGTTTTAAGTTTTCAATAAAAATGAGAGAAAGAATAAAGCAAACAAATAAACAATTTCTCTTTTCTATTGCTTCTAGGAGTATATAGTCATGATTAGAGAATGAATTGACAAGAGAATTTCATAGCAACTTTGGCATGTACTTTTGTTCTTATGATTGGTCGATATGCATTATCTTTAGAAGATTAGTGACTAGTGGTAGACAAAGCTAGTGAGATTTTAAACCTTATTAGACTGACACATTCATATCGGTCTCAATGTCTTTTAATAATGTGTGACCTTCATCACATGTGCATCCTAATTTTGCTTTGATTTTCTATTCAAGACCACATTTTTATCACATGCATTAACATGGAGGTGACTAGGCATTCTTTGTTACATAAACCACATTATTCATATAGCTTACCCTATTGACATGATTTTCCCTTGTTAAGCCCCCTTGAGCTTTATTTATCTATTCTTTGTGTAGTAACCACATTACATGCTATTAAACTTTACCAAATGTCTTACCCAAGCTATAAAGCTAGTGGATCATTTGTGATTGTTGAGTTTGTGGATGTACAAAATTGTATGAGTGGGGGTGTACATATGTGTAGGTTGGTTATAATATTAAGATGTTATTTTATGTCTTATAATTGAAATTCTCATGTTAATTTAGTTTCTTTTAATGTTTATAAAAAAGAGAAAAGGAAAAGAAAAGGTTTAAGTAAATGTATAAAGGAGGAAGTCCGTAAGTGTTGAAAAGTTATTTAAGATTAATGCATCCTCCTAAAGTTGTATTGAATGGGTTATTTAAGTATGTTGGATATAAGGTAAATGTTGTGTTGAAAGGTTCACTCTTTGTGGTTTCAATGTATTGTCATCGATTGAATGAGTGATCCTTTCTGATTAGTATATACTTCTTGTGGTTTGTGTATGAGAACTTAAATTTAAGTTGTGAAATATAAGTGTTGCATTCGTCATAACTGACGGTACCTAGTTTTGTATGAATGTTAATTTATGCACTTGATATCATATTGAGTGTTACTTTTGTGTCACACGATTTAATAACTTTCTTTCTACTTGACCCAAATATATCTCACCTTACCTTTACCTACATTACAACTTTGAAAAGTCCTTTGATTTATGATTTTTCATGTGAATTTTAGTGGTAGAGAAATGAAATAATTTGCAAAGTTGTGAAATGGCATGGTTATCAATGGTGATGAGTGTACCCATGAACATATCTTGTTGGAATACATTTTCCAAGTCTACCATTAGATTGCTCAGTTTTTAAAGTATTAAATATTGATTGATCATGAGTAAAAGCTTGGAATGTTAAGTTCTTGCTATTATTTTTGAAAATCATTCATCTTTGCTTATGATTATTTATTTTTGGAACATGTGGAAAATGAGTCAATGTTTTAGATATATGAGCTTAATTTTGATATTTTGTCTGAGGAAGACCAGAAGTTAAATGTGGGAAAAATTGTTATGTGCTTAATTGATTATATGATTATTCTATAACACTTAATGATTAATGACATGAATTGCTCAAGATACTCACTTTAACTTATATGTGATTTTAGACATAATTCGGAATCAAAGAATTTAAAGTGAGTCAAAAGAACAATATTTGAGCCATTTTTCAAAGATTAATATTCACTTGTCTTCATGGAGTAGGAAGAAGAAAATTAGAACAAGAAGAAAACAAATTCAATAAAAAAAACAATAAGAAGATGTCAAATAAAACAACAAAAGAGGATCAAAATGACAATGCATAAGGAAGTTGGAAGAGAAATACAAACGACAAAAATCTATAAAGAAAACGCCAGCAAGAGATGTCTAAGGAGCAGAAACATAGGCCAAAATGACAGCACCACTAGGAAGCAAAGAAGTAGGAAATGGCAGAAATCCATGAAGAAAACGCCAGTAAGAGATACCTAAGAAGAAAAAACATAGGCCGAAATGATAGAAATAGTAGGAAGCAAAGAAGCAGGAAATGATAGTGGAAGCTAGTAGTAAAATGCATAAACAACGAGTGGCAGAAATGCAACATAGGTGGATAGGAAATGCAAACCAAAATGACGTGTAGCGAAAACACAAATGGCTAGGAGAAAACGACGACACATTCAATATGGACAAGGAGCAGAAACACAACACCCATTGGGCCAAGAAGGCAAAACGTTGGCATACAATGGCAAAATGAAAAATAATAAAAGGTAGAAAAAAGAGGAACTAAACAATTGTGATAGTTTTTGGTTGAGTCTTCTGTGGGGGACATCCTTAGGGGGCGGAGGTTGAAACAATTTTTAGGAGCTTCGGGAAATGACAATGAAGAGGGCTATGAAAGCTCTCAAATGTGGGAGACTCATGGAGGGGTAGACATCCTGACGTTGGTTTAGATGAGACATCAATGCTGACATCCCGGTTAAGCATTCCTTCACTATTTTTGTTGTTTCTTTCTCTCTTTAGAAATTGATTTTGTTATCCTATGTGTATGGATTTGGGTTTTGTGTATAATGATTGTGTTATCATTATAGTCCAATTATTTGTGTATGAATCCATTGGGTATTATGAAAAGAAGATTTTATCATTGGATCATTTTATTACAAATCCATTGTTAGAATTTCAATATAATATGTAATTGTTATATTTGAAATTCATTTGTAGCAACTAATGGTTTGTAATCATTAGGGATAGCATAACCTAGGTTAAGTGACACTTTGTATATGATTGTTACCTTGATTAATCAGTTTTCCTAATTCGTAATGTTACTACCCAATTAAATCTAAAGATCATATTCTATGTTACTCAATGGTTAGGTTTAATTAACAATCATATCTTGATTAAACACTACTTAAAAAAACTTAGGTTAATTATTAACCCATAATTAATAGTTGCTAGGAGAGGTTTGAGAACAACAAATCATTGAAATATATTTAATTAGGATGTAGGCTAATATTTAACAAAAGAACCGTGTCCCTACCGAATTCCCCACTTTTATCTTTTTTCACATGTTTTCTTTAAATTGCTTTAGCTAGTTAGTTTAGCTTTATTTTGTTTTCTTATTTTTCTTATTTTTAAAACCAAAACCCACAAAACCTAAATAGTAATTATTTTTATTTCAATATCTTTACAAACTCTCTTTGTTGAATCGATCTAGAGTCATCACTGTCACAGTAGTAGGTCTAGTTTATTTTGACTAATGTTATGACACACTATCAATTTTGACCTGAGCAAATCTAAGGCTTCACCACTATGACACCCGATTCTTTGCTACATACATAAAGTCTTGAACCACACCGTAAGTGCCTGGGGTGGGACCCATGCCAAGATGACTACTTTTCTTTTTAAGAGAAGTAGCTATAGTATGAAAAATATATCTGGTTGTACAAACTTTGACATTATTATCCATGCACCAAAGAATGAATAAGTCTTTAATGGAACATTTGTTTCTTTTAGATTTATCAAAAATAGTATGATATATGAATTTATACAGCAATAGATGCTTAGGACTATGAATTAAATTATTATGGGCATTTCTAACAATAAAGTTATCCAACCCTGTTAATTTCTTCCAATATCTCTTAGCATAAAAATTATCATATTTTTCAATTATGTTAGACTTCAGAAATCTATCGATTTCTTCTATAATGTCATAATTTAAACTATACGGGTGGCCCCTTAATCGAAACCAAAATTCATCCAAATTCTATTGCTCAAATTACAAAGTAGTATAAAATTATAGGGTTAATTCCTTATATGCAATATAATCAAATTAATAATTTTGACCCATCGAATTTTATCACTCAAAGTTTCAATTCTATCTTTCAACCTTAGATTTTTTAAAATTTCAAAATGAAAGTATCTAGGTGCACCAATAACTCTAGAGTGAAGAGTTTGGAATAAAATACCTTCTTTGTCTAACTAAAATTTCCCCTTCGATTGTCAACTTTTAGCTTTTTAAAAAAAATTCTTACCACCATAGATAAGTGTATACCTACAAAATCAACTAAGAACACCTAAAAATACAATAAAAAGTGAAGAGAGAAAAGTTCAACGAAATCTTGTAAGAACCACTCTAAAGATGTGATATCTATATGGAAATTACTAGATATATGTAAAAGGAATTTTTTTATAGTTGAAAGAAACAAGAAGTAAGTGAAAAACCTAAGATGAAGAGAGATGTGAGTGACTTTGGGAGTGGTTGCTAAGTTTTAGAGAGATAAAGTAGGTTTAGACGAAGAGAAAAGATGAATATAAAATGTTTGGGATGAAGAAGGAGGGGTAGAATGGGGTGGGAGTGATTTTCCACGTGTAAGGCTTGTTTGCCCTTGAGGCATGTGAATTGTCACATCTGTCACAATAGTGAATGATTGTGCTTAAGGCATGATTGTGACCTATTAAAATTGTCACATCTTGTCTCGTTTCTTCTTCTTTTTCTTTATGTAACCCCCAGAACTTGTAATAACTTTAAAAGTAAGAAATTTAGCAATTCAAAAAACTCCATAATCATAAAAACTAAATACAAGAATTCGAAACAAACCTAACTACCAAAAATTGCTAAGTTATAGTCATTAGCTTGACCTTTCATCATTTAAAACTCAACCAGGATCAATTATGAGGGGCTGACATCCACCCATAGGGCATAATTAATCAAATTAAAAACTTAAGTAATTTTAGTAATGCCCTTTTTGATAACAAACTATCAATAAAATAAAAAATGTTAAAACTCCCTAAATCTTTACTGGAATCAAACAGTTTGTGTTAGTGAAATTTTCTTCTTCTTATACAATCACCCTCGTCCTCTCTTCTGCTTCAGCTTCTTGAATAGAGAATTCCATAAACTCTTCAAATTTTATGTCCTTTGTCATTTGTTTCTTAGAACCTACTTCTTCAAAACAACCTCCTTTTGCTCTTTGATATATTCATCCATTATTGTCTATCTTTATGCAAGAGTTGCTTTCTTTCAGATATTTTAATACCTTGTTCATATTGAACTCTACATGATCTTCACCAATATGAAAAAGCAATTTGCCTTCATAAATGTCTATCAATGCTCTCCCAGTGTTCATGAATGGCTATCCAAGAATTAATGGATAGTTCCTATCCACTTCAAAATGTAGCACCACAAAGTCCATATGAATAATTAACTTGTCCAAATTAATTATAACATCTTCCACCATACCAAATGGTCTCTTGATGGATTGATCTGCCAACTAAATAAGCATCAAATTTGGCTTCCCATAGTTATGCCCTATTTTCTAAAGGTCAAAAAGGCATAAGATTTATAATTGTGCCTAAGTTACATAAACACTTTGCAAATTCCAAGTCACTAACTACATAGGGTATCATAATGCTCCCTAGATCCTTTAACTTGGAAGGCATATGACTGGTGATAATGGAACTACAACTTTCGGTTAGTGCTACCGTTTGATTATCTTTCCAATTCCATTTCTATGATAATATGTCTTTCAATAACTTTACATACTTGGCTATATGTTCCAATGCCTCCACAAAAGATAATTTAATTGTAAAGTCTTCAGCTTCTTTACAAGCTTTACAAATTGTGCATCCAGTTTGTTCTTCTATAATCTTTATGGGAATGGAATCTAAGGTGGGTATGGCAGAGGAGCAACGTAAATACGGTCCTCGCTCTTTTCTTCAACCTTTTTCTTCTTTTCTCTATTTCCTACGAGGTAGGTTTTATATTATTTCTCTACTGGTTGTTCGAGCTCTTTCCCACTACTAAATGTGATTTCCTTGAGTTGCTCCCTTAGATTTGCTTTAATATTACTTGAAGGACTTCCCAAACTTCTTATAGATAATATGTTTATGAGTTGGCCCACTTAAACCTCTAGGTGAATGGAAGAGGCGTGGTTCTTTATTTCTTACTTGAACTTCCCTTCCATACTTATAATTTGATCCATAATATTGTCCAATTTTGACTCGTTGACATTAGACTTATCTTATTCAAATCCAAGTAGATCTTGATTTTTCAATTAATTTCTTATATTGTTCTAAGAAAATTTTGGGTAGTTTCTCTACCCAAGATTGCATATGTTCGAGTATAGGTTATTCCCTCCTCCTTGAGCAAACTGTGTGCCCATATAATTAGGTTGTTCCATATTGTTACTTTGAATTAAGAAGTAATCAGTGCTAAAATAATTATCTTGACCAAGTAATTCACATCCGTACTGAATCGCTTTAATTGGAGTTGAAGAGGTGGCTTGTAGGCTATTCAATTGTCTTGTTAAATTAGCGATCTTAGCATATAATGTTATCACTAAATCGACAGTAATGACTCCCTTTTGATCTCAAAAAGTAGATTGTTGTCTCCTTCTATCCGACATCCAAAGACAGATATTATTCGCCATCTCCTCTAGCAAATCCTTGTTAGGTTTTGATCATGCATCTCGCACATAATATTTATCAAATATATGTAGCAAAAATAAAATGGAACCTCAAAATCGTATATACTCATGCATATAGATATAGAAAAAACAAAAACATGAAATGTAAAATGTTTACATACCTTTTTGACGATCTCCTTCATTCTTTAATCTTCTCCGCATTGGGTTATCGTAAACTATAATGATCAACGCACATTGTCTCTAATGAAAGTCAACATAAAGATAAAAGGATGAAACCTCACTAAGAGATGCCTAGAATTCTTTCTTTGTGCTAGCAAATACAAGAACTCTTGAGAGAGTTAGAGAGAAAAAGTATGTGTGTAAGAAAAAGAACCTTTCTTTTTCTTTTTTTTAATGTGTCTTACACAAGATGCATGAAAATCATCTCAATTTTCTGCACCATTTGGCCTTCCATAACCCCCATCACTAATGGAAAGTTATGGGAAGTTAATGGTCACAAATAGCATGCATTAATGAAAGTTATGGGAAGTTAATGACCATGAATAACATGTATTAATAGAAATTATGGGAAGTTAAACACCATGAATAGCATGCATTAATGAAAGCCAATAACAATTGTTTCTAATCCATTCCATTTAACGTTTTCTACCACAATCACATCGCAACACAATCCCGAAACACTCTCTCATATCTTTAATCACCATTCAAGACCATTTTACTCATCCTTCAGATCTCCTATGTGTGTGACCCATTAGGTTCCCGGTTATGTTGGCCACTTGAATTAACACTTAATTCAAGTAAGTCAAGAGCAGTATCTAGCAACACGTCATGACCCCCGATTGATCGAAAAGTCAGTGGTTTAACTACGAACGCTTCCATACGCAATGTTACCATACAATTCATCCTTTCACTGTCTATACCCCACTTGGTTCAGAGTATGGTCAAAGTGTTAACTCCTACTAGACTGACTACATCACATCTAGTCCAAGTATTATTAGATCTTGTCTTGAGGATCTCATTACTCTATGTATTATTGAAGACTCTCTTTATGAAATATATATGTTCTGGCTAGAGACTCCCGAGTAATGACCCTAACAAGAGGTCCTGAGTATCATCTCCTTCTATTAGGAGTGGTGAATCCTTTATTGGCTACTTAATTACCTCCAAATACCTGAAGTTGTACCCAATCACCACCTTATGAGTAACCCCTAAAAGGCACCAATGAATGGACTCAAAGTACAGGATCAGTATCTAAGATATCCTTGAGCACCTCAAGTTAAAGGATAGTTGCACAATTTCTATAAGGAGACTATTATTAACATCGGAATAGAGTATCTATATGATTGTCTCATAGTAGGTCAATCTAATGTACTTACTACCCTTAGTAAGCATCCATATGTTAACTCTAAATAACTCATATCTATAGCTTACGAGATCTACTGTTTAATCTAATCAAATAATATGCACTAATCTATCTGAATTAATGATATCCCATCTCATTAATCCTATGACTAGGGAAAGTTTAGATACTAACATAATTACACATGATACGAATCTCATTATCATTATCTCATAATGATTTCCTCCATACTATGTTTTGTATTAAAGGCTTCATTAAATCAATTTAAGATCAACATCAAATCCATAAATGTATGAGCATCGAAATAATGAAAAGGGCCTTTTGTATAATAAGTGCTAAAGGTCATTGCCTTTAGAGCACTTCTCTAATAAACTCCCACTTACACTAAAGACAAGCGCCATGATATCTAATACCATAGGCATAAAAATCTTATGGGAAATAGGCTTATTCAAATTAGTGGGAACTCTCTCTATCTTGACATCATTTCTACTAACGATCTCTTTAATCAAATGTTAGAGTTTGAGTACATGTTTGGACTTCTGATGAGACCTCGATTCTTTCATCGAAGCATAAGGGATCAATCTCATTCGAGTCATCTCATCTTGTGTCTTTAGATTTAGAGAGTGTAATCCCATGTACCATAGGAAGATAACCTCTCTTGGACTGCTCCATGCTAAACCTCTTTAGCATTTTATCTATGTGTGTAGACTGAGAAAGACCAAGCAACCTCGTAGATCTATCTTGATAGATACTTATCCCCAAAATATAAGCTACTTCTCTAAGGTCTTTTTATCGAGAAGTTCTTAGCTAACCAAATTTTTACTGATTGCAAAGTTGAGACATCCTTTCCTATTAGCAATATGTCATCTACATACAATACAAGGAATATAATTCTAGTCTCACTAACCTTCTTATACACACACGGCTCATTCGGATTTTGTGAGAAACCAAAATCTTTGATTGTCTGATCAAATCAGATATTCCAACTCCTAGATACTTGCTTCAATCCATAAATAGATTTCTAAAGCTTGTATACCTTTTCTCCATTTATGGATATGAAACCATTAGATTATGTCATATACACATCCTCAGTTAGGTGTCCATTAAGGAAAATCATCTTCACATCCATTTACCATATCTCATAATCATAATAAGTGGAAATGCCTAGGAGCATCCTAATGGATTTAAACATAACTATTGGGCTAAGTGTTTTGTCATAGCCAACACCTTGCCTTTGACGATAACCCTTAGCTACAAGCCTAGTTTTACAGGTAACTATGTTACCCTCTATGTTAGTTTTTTCTTGAAAACCCATTTGCACCTTATGGGTTTTATCCCTTCAATTGGGTCAACCGAAGTCCATACTTAGTTTTCAAACATGGAATCCATTTCAGATTTCATAGCTTGAAGCTATTTATCAGATTTTGAACTCTTCAGAACCTCCTCATAGGTAGTAGGCTCATCATCTTTTATGAGCAATACATGATTAAGTTCACTTATGAGAAATCCATATCTCTCGGGAACATGAAATATCTTAGCCGACCTATTCATCTTTATGAATAATAGTCTCGGGTCCAGGTAGTTGATCTGCGTTTGTTTGAGCATCTTGAACTTCCACAAGTTCAATTTTGCTCCCACTGTCTTTTTTTAGAAGAAATTCTTTCTCTAAAAAGATAGCATGCTTTGAAATAAACACCTTTTGTTCTAGAACTGATATCATATAGTTTCCTTAGGATATCCTACAAACAAACACTTATCAAATTTAGCTTCAAGCTTATATGACTGAATCTATTTTACATAAACAGGACAACCCCAAACTTTCATATAAGAAAGATAGGATTTATTGTTATCCCATATCTTATATGCAGTAACATCAACTGACTTGGATGGGGCTCTATTTAATACATAAACAGAAGTTTTGAGTGTATACCCTAAAAGGATTTTGGTATTTGTTAAACCCATCATAGACCTCACCATGTCTAATAAGGTTTGGTTTCTCCTTTCAACCACACTATTTTATTGTGGTGTGTAAGGTAGAGTCCACTAGGAAAATATTCCATTATCCTGAGATAATCCAAAAAATTTAACTTAAGTATTCACCACCTCGATCCGATCGACGTGATTTAATACTTCTCCCAAGTTGTTTCTCAACCTCATTTCTGAATTCTTTGAACCTTTCAAAGGCTTGAGACTTGTATCTCATAAGATACATATACCCATATTGAGAATGATCATCGATAAAGGTAAGGAAGTATATAAAACCACCTTTGGCATGTATGGACATCGGATCATATACATCAGTATGTATTAGGTCTAAAAGTCCACTAGTTTGTTCACCCTTTCCCTTAAAGGGTAACTTAGTCATTGTGCATAATAAGTAAGATTGGCATGTGTCATATGATTCATAATCAAATGACCCTAAACTATTACACTTGTGTAGTTTAGACATGCGTCTCTCACTTATACGACCAAGGTAATAATCCCATAAGTAAGACGATTTCACATTATCTTATTTTATTCTTTTGTTATTATTGATATTTAGAACCATATTAGAAATATCCAATATGTATATACCATTGCATAATATACCTAAAGATATAAAATTCCATTCAAACAAATTGAACAAAACCATTGTTATTGAAATTTAAATGGAATACAACTTTATTAAGACTAGAAACAGACATTACATTTTTAGTCAAAGCAGGTACATAAAAACAATTGTTCAATTCTAGTACAAGCTCAATAGGGAGTGTTAATACATATGTGCTTACAGCTAATGTAACAACTCTTGCTCCATTTCCCACTCGCAGGTCTGACTCTCCCTTGTTAAGTTGTCAACTATTCCTAAGGCCCTTCATATTGGGACCCGATCCGAGAACCGGATCCCAACCAGAAAAGCGGAATAAATCGGAAGCGAAACAAAGACTTATCAAAGTCAAAAGCGAATCGGCTCGAAGTGAAAGCAAATATAGCAAAGCGAAATGAATACAGATTGACGGCAGAATGAAAATTGGATCAGAAATCACACGAAACATAGAGCGAAGCATAGCAGACAACGGAAATATCCAAAGATCGGATAACAGAATGCGAAACAAATACGGATCGAAGATCGAACAAAAATTTAACAAAGCGGATCCGACATCCGAACACATACACTGAATCGCATTGGATACCTAGACTGTCCAAAATCCGGTGTAAATTTTTCTTTTTTCTTATTCTTATTCCTTTCTTTATTCAAACTTCATGCAAATCAAAATTACAATTTCCTCTTTCTTGGAAAGTGTCCTCA
>JANTNU010000234.1:25139042-25151459 GCA_024752395.1 Erythroxylum havanense
CAAATGACGACAAAATACTGGCAATTTGCAAATCATAAAAATTCAAGTTAAGGAACTGAGTTAAGCACAAAAGTCATAAATTAGGAGTCAACAAGTGCATAATTACTTAAGAAAATATGGCCAATTTATAGTATAAATTTGGTTCAATCAGTATATCTATAAATTTATTAGCTTTCTTAATAAGCGTGTATTTTCTAAAACGACTTTTATTATGAATCAGAGAGAGTATATTCTATAATGTGAATGATAAAAAGATTGGGATATTTTTCACGGGAAGCGGAAAACTTGACGAGCCTTCATACTTTTATTATCTATTAATTAACAAAAGTAATTTTATTGTTAGTAGAAGGGAATTTGGCTTTCATACTATTATTATTATCTATAATTTATTAAAGATATAACTTAATTACAAAAAGTAACTGATTTAATAAAAGAATTTTTTTGCCTTAAAAGGGAATTTGGTTTATAACTACCTACCCGCTTAGGGTTTAGCGCGTCATTGTTACGTCTCAGTTCTCTCCAGCTTTAACCATGGGTGCCTCATCTGCGCCGCAGGCATGTTGGAGCAACGTCGTGAAGACCCCTTCGCAGCCGGAGAAGCTGCATACCCCGTCGACGTGCTCCACAACCCAAGCATTCGTGGCGAGTTGCAAGTCCG
Organism: Erythroxylum havanense; assembly: GCA_024752395.1. Taxonomy (NCBI): domain Eukaryota; kingdom Viridiplantae; phylum Streptophyta; class Magnoliopsida; order Malpighiales; family Erythroxylaceae; genus Erythroxylum; species Erythroxylum havanense. The sequence goes on from JANTNU010000234.1 coordinate 25,139,701, forward strand.
AAGGGGGAATATCCATGGCGGTTGTTGACGCCAACGCCGTCATCAACGGCGGCGATAAGCTCCACCACTTGGCCGACAAGTTTGTTACCGTCCCTGAAGTTCTCGACGAGATTCGAGACCCTGTCTCCCGCCATCGTCTCTCGTTTGTTCCTTTCACTATCGACTCCATGGAGCCCACCCCTGAAGCTCTTAACAAAGGTAATTTGCCCCCTTTCTTTAGTTAATTTGTTAGATTCTGTTTCTTTTACTTGGGCAGTGGGAGAAACTCTTTTACTTTGTTTGTCTTTGTGAGATGCTCGTATTGGTTCAAGTCTAATTAATATTTAGGTTCATCGCTCATCTGTGTGTATGTCATTAAACTTGCACGATTGATAAATGTTTGTCTCCTGATTAGGCAAATTCACTTTATACTTTCACTAATTGTCAAGTTTTTCGATTAATGTGAATATTACTCCGTGTATCAGCATCCTTGTTTTCTCGACCTTCATATTAATGAAAGTTTATTTTGGAGGAGAAAACTTTGTGTTTCAATGTTGGTTCTTATTCAAATAGTATCCGGAACTAATACTGCTTGGACAAACCATTTATTTTGGGAAGCTTACATTGGTATCTGTTGGAAAACGGATATAAAGATTTGGACTTTTGAGTTGTAAAGGTTATTCATTTCAATATCATTGACATTTAGTTTCATTACAATTTCTGAAAGCTGTTTGTATGTCTATCATGTTTTATTAAATTTACAAGTCTTATTAGTAGTTTGATTATATTTCTCTGTTCATTGAAGGTAATGTTTCCTGGAAATTATCTTTCGATTTTTTTTTGTTTCCACAAAATCAGTGTATTAACTTGATTGTTATTCCTTGGAGAACTATTTTCATCTTGAAGTTTTTTGGCTTTGATTATCAATATTTAAAGTTTTATCTCGAAGCTTATAGTCATGTTGATTCTATGTTTATTTTCATCTACAGTTATTAAGTTTGCAAGGGCTACTGGTGATTTGCAGACCCTTTCACACGTTGATCTTAAACTAGTTGCCCTTACTTACACATTGGAGGCACAGATACATGGGATCACACATCTTAGGGATGCTCCTCCTCCTATCCGCACAGTCAATGTAAAGAAGTTGCCTGAAAAAGACATGCCTGGTTGGGGTTCTAATGTTCCTAATTTGGAAGAATGGGAAGCGCTAGAACGTGAAGCAGGAGATGGAATGAACACCGGTTCAAGAATTGTTCCTTTGAAGGACATAAGATTGAATGTTTCTGCTGTAGATGAACAATCTTCAGATGGTTTGATGGCGAACATGGTTGAAGCACATTCCGAGAATCATGAAGATGCCATACATGGATTTAGAAGACACAATAGGTATCTGCCAAAGAAGACGGTGATTAACATAGAAGGGAAGAAGATTGTTGCAGCTGGAATTGATGCATCTCAGGGACAGTTTGATGATGATGCTGATAATTGGAGACCTGCTGTCAGTCGAAGTACACATAGGAGATATCTTAGAAGAAAAGCTCGACGTGAGCATAATGAGGCTCTCTTTGAGAAAGATAGTCAACAAGATTTTGATAATAGTGCGTGTAACAATGTTGTCAAGGAAGTTAGTGACGAAGGTCATATATTACTGAAAAGTTCTAAAGCGGCAGATTCTGTAAATGGGACCTTGAATGAGAGAGAGATGATAGAGGATAACAGCTGCAGTGAAGAACTCTCTTCTGTACTAGATCAAATGAGGGTGGAAGAAAGTCAGGTAAGCATTGAACAAGGAGAAGAAGAAGAAAACATGGATTCTGATAGACTAGACTTCAGTTATTCTTCTGAGATGTTAGCTTCATCTGATCACAATAAAACGATTGGTGGTAAAGTTTGTGAAGACGATGGTCTAAATTCAGAGGTGAATCATTTTGAGATCTCAAGCCACACCGACAAGAGTCTTGATGCATCAAATGTGGACGATGATGGTAGTGAGCAAAGCTGGATGCTCAGATCCTTGTCAGAATCTAGTGTGGCTTGTATAACTAGTGACTTTGCAATGCAGAATGTTCTTCTGCAAATTGGTTTAAGACTGTTGGCACCTGGGGGAATGCAAATCCGTCAGCTGCACAGGTACAGAATTGTTTTTCTAGTATGTAGCATGCATTATTATGCTTCACATTCTGTTGAGATGTTCATATTATGACCTTGCTGACTTGGAGAAGAAAGCCTTTAACTATCAAAAGATGACAATTGGAAATGGAAGAAAATGAAATGTCCAAGGAAATACGTTTGGGATTTTATATATCCCTGAGATAGTCTCCTTGGTAAGTGAGGATATATTAAAATGCTTATGTTTAAATTGGCTTCCTTGGCAGGTGGATATTAAGGTGTCATGCCTGCTTTACTGTGACTGCTGAAATTGGAAGGATTTTCTGTCCGGAATGTGGAAATGGAGGCACCCTGAGGAAAGTAGCTATCACAGTAGGTGAGAATGGGATAACGATGGAAGCCAGAAGACCAAGGATCACTCTGCGTGGCACAAAAGTAAGCATAATTCTCACTGAAATGTGGTTAAAGGTCAATGTACAAGATTAGTTGGAGTTTCTACACTTGGTTTTGTGTCTTGGTTTTGAATCCGCCTGTGTACTTGTTTTCATAGAATACAAAGTGCACTCCCTTTAACATTTTTTTTTCTATTACTTGTTCTATGTATGATCATTCAGTTCATTAGAATGTTCTGTCGATGGAAAATCCTATGGGATCTTGTATCAGAGGCTTAGCCATCTACTGAAGCTTCCTATTTATATGTTACTGAACATTTGCTTTATGCAGTTTTCATTGCCTTTGCCGCAAGGTGGAAGGAATGCTATTGCAAAGAATCCTATTCTACGTGAAGATCAACTGCCACAAAAATTCATGCACCCTAAGACGAAGAAGAAAACAAATAAACAGGTTGGTTTTCTTCCTTTTTGTTCTGGTTCCTCCTCATAGACGATATTTTTTTCCAATAATTTTATAAGATTTAATGCTGATAGAAGAAATGATACCTTTCAGGGAGATGAATTCTTCTACTCAGATGACGTCTTCAGCCACCACACTGACAAAAGAACTTTTCAACCGCCAGTAAGGAAGGCGCTAGCAGTTTTCAGTCAGAAAAGAAATCCTAATGACAATCATTACTCTCGTGCCAAACGTTAATTGTAGCTGTGTTCTGCTTCTTTGAGAAATTGGAAGATTAAGGAAGAGCTTTATAACACCACACCCTCTGTTCCATCATTGTTGAGCTCAAGCGTTAAATATTAATTTTTTGTTTATCAATGGATATTTGCTCATATCACACATATGAATACAGTTTTGAAATGTTTGTTTTAGTGATAATTATTACAATCGATATTCTTGAGAATGTTACGTAATCACATGGTATTGGAGAGATGGTAGAAAGGTTAAGATTGTTAGAGAATGTTATATAATCAAATGGTATTGGAGAGATCACCAAGTTTAAATAAAGGTATCCTATGAAATAAGTTATGCGTTCAATCGTTAATCTGCATCTTGTGATTGAAATCATCATCCAGTGGTATACAATGAGAGCAACCTTCTGTCATTTACAAGGAACACCAATAAAACTTTACTGTGGGAAAGAAAATATTGAGAGAAGAGGGCTTTGAAGAGTAATACAATGGTTAAAGTATCTGAATGAAACTGTTAGTTAAATCCCTCACCTGCATCATGATGCAAGCGCAAGTTCCGCCCAAGCCAAAGAAGATGCCTTCATCTCAACAGACACAGAAGTGTCAATTTTGTTCTCTAGCATAGAGCTTACTTCCTCCATTGATGGCCGCTTGGTGGTATCTGGGCAGATGCAAAGGTTTACCACTTTGCATATGACCTCGAGGTCCTCATATCTGAAGTGCTTCAACTCTGGATCAACCATATAAGAAATTGCTTCGGGCACTTCAAGATATTCCTTCGCCTGCATAATTGTGTGGTTTCATGTTTTGTATTTACTCCAGATAACAGATTTGTCAAATTTCATACTTCAGAGATCTCCTTACCCATTTCCCCAAACACCCTTTGTCCTTGCAGTATGGCTGCCTGCCGCTTACAATTTCCAGTAAAAGCATACCGAATGCGTAAACGTTGCCATGGATATCAAGATGGCGTTCCTCCACGGAGTTTGATAGTACACAAATAGCTCCTTGGCTGCCAATGGACAACGAGTTCTTTTCCGATCTCTCAAGAATACTTTTCCAACTTTCAAAATCTACCAACTGCAAAACATTGAATTTTTTTGCTCACAGCATCTCATTTATGTTCCTTGATGTCCATCTTGTGATTAGCATAAACTTTAATATAACTAGGGGAATTAGGTAAGACATGCTATATGTTGACTTTAAGGCATAGTACTGACCATATTGAAAAATAGATGCAGAAACACATTTCAATTATCCTTTACCCAGATGGCAAACATCGAAGTTTTACTGATCTTGCTCACCAACTTCTAAACAAACAAAGCTAAGTCAATCCTATGGCTATACTGTCATCATACTAATATGATTATGTCATCTCTGGTATGCTAACATTGTCCTTGATTCAAACTAATTGCAAAGGAGATACATATTTCTTGAAAAGAAAGGCAACGTTTTGTGGTATACCTTGGGGGAAAAGTCTTCCGTTAGATATACAGCACTAGAATTTAACTCGGATAAGGTAAAAGGGGGATCAAGTTCCTGATGAAGATATTTAAGTCCCCGAGCAATGCCTAAGATGATTTTCATACGTCGTGTCCATGATAGCTGGCATCCTTCTCCATCTGCAAATATTTAGACTAGTACTCAGCGCTTTGATCCAATTAAGAAACCCTAACAAATTTTTTAGTAAAAGAAGATGACTTACAGTGAAGATGCTCATAAAGTGTGCCATTGGAGGCATATTCAAAAACCAACATCCTTGTAAATGGGGAGCTCTCTCTACAATAACCCAATAGCTTTCCCGTGTTTTCATGACTTAATCTAGCCAAATCAGCTACCTAATGCCAAGAAAACAATAAATCTTCGGAAAATTTCTTTGACAAAGGATTTTGTATTTGTTATGCATTTGGTCACCTCTTTCTGGAAATACAGCTCAAGATAGCCAGTCCAAAGTTCTTCTTTGATGCAGATGGAGATCACAGCAATCTCAGGACCACTTTTCATGGTGCCCTTATACACCAAACGGTCAGGAGAAGAACCAATAATGTTGCTGAAGTCTTCACAGGCCACTTCAAGCTCCTGTCTGTTGAATCTCACTACATCTTTCAACATCTCAGGATCTGTTTGCAAATCAACCAAAAATGAAAATGACGAACTGACCGATAAAGACAATGATAAGAGTTCTGATGTACAGTTAGATGGTGCTAAAAGGTAAACCAACCTATGTATACTGTCATATGCTCCTTCTGGCTAATACATTTCTTCCAAGGTATGATGATTGAAGATTTGCTTTTGCATCTCTGAAGGGCTGTCAGAAGAGCAATGACAAAGAGAGAACCTACCATGATTCCTGTCACTATTTCCAGAGCCAAAAGCCAGGTGGGTTTCGATGTTCCTTGATGCAGTTTGGATGAATCCCCAAGAGGCTGATGCTTAGAGTTCAATGTCTGTCGGGCCCTGGGAGGTGGTGCACCATCTACAAAGGAACAATATAAGTTTCTTTAGACTTTGTTAAGTTTACAATAATGTCATAAATAGCAAGAGAATTTCAAAGCTACATCTGAGGAAGCACTAAGGAGTGGGCACAATGATCGAGAGATTTTCAGAATGCAGAGTAAGACTTTACATGCAGAACAGAGTATAGAGATGATCCCAGTTTCAGCATTAAGAGAATTTCAATTTTCTAATATCAAATTTGATGCCTTGGGTTCTAACCAGATTCACTCAGAAAAGGGACGCTACAAACTTGGAAGTTACAAATACAGGGGGGAATTCTGATTTTTTAATATTTTAATCTGCATCTGAAGTTTTTCTTTTAAAAAAAAAGTTTGACAGGAAAGCTTTGCTACACATACCGCAGAGTGCTGCAGAACGCTGCTTAATATACTGGGGTTGAAGACAGTTCCCTTGGAAGCTTGTCCTGTATGACACAAATTGTTAGAAAGTAGGTCACTTAAGATAAATGAGCTAGGAAGAAAGGCTGACAAAACAAACCTTGGAAGGTACTCCAAGCACTTGGGTATGATTCCAACAAAGAAATTGTACGAGAAATCAGCCACTGTAAATTGAGATGCTCTGCACAAGCCAGTTAAGTTTGCAATGGATGCATACCTGAAGCAGAAATGAACCTTGATGAAGAAAACCAGAGAAGAAAAAAGTGCACAACAAAATAATAATTTCCAGGATTTTGACGCATCTTTGGAAGCAACTAGCTAACACCGTGACCAATGTCCAACGTATAATAAGTTATTCAAGGAGCAAAGTAAAATTGACAGATGTAATGATATTCCTCTGTAAAATCTCCAAAAGCTGAATTTTGCCCAAAAATTATTTGCATGGCTAGTAAATTTCTGCTATGAATATGAATACCTGAAAACCTGTAATAAAAAATTGATGGACTAAAAATTGGCAATGGATACGGTTTTCCAACTTTAAATTGTCTCAAAATTTTTTTAAACACACTTAAATCCATACGTTAGAATATTTTGCAAATTGTACCAAAAAGTGAGAGGCAGGACTTTCTACTTACATTCCGTGTACCTTAGGCATGAAATCTGAATTTTTATCAGCAGGAAAATGTCCTTGAAGCTTGTTTCTATCAAGCCTAAGTTCCTGAAGGTTCTTCAGACTGCCAATCTCAGGAGGTAAACTCCCTGTCAACCCATTGGATTGAAGGTTTCTACAATAACATGAACTCATGAAGTAAGAAAAACTCTTTAACATTTCTAGCCAACTTTAGTTTACAACATTAAAGGTGATATTTTACATCTTCTTAACACTGGTTAGACTGGTTATCTCTGGAGGAATTGAACCTGTTAATTGGTTCACTCCCAAATCCAGGACCTCAAGGTACTTCAGCATGCACAGTTCTTTCGGTATAGTCCCAATCAGACAATTGTCGTGCAAGATTCTACACAGTACAAAATGACGAGAACAGGCTTCGATTCAATATACAATAAATAAGTACATTTGAATTGTGGCATGAAGTGCTCAAGTGCTTAAAGGGGCATACAGTTCTTTCAAATGTGTGATCCGACCCAATTCTGGTGCAAGAAATCCCTTCAAAGATAATCCAGATATATTTCTGCAAAATGAACCTCCATGGATAAATGGAATACACATTCATCAGACAATACACCATTAAATATATCTTGGCTTCTCAAACCTACAGACAGAAAGTACTTAGAAAGTAACACATAATCCTCAGTAAACTTAGAAAGTAACACATAATGTCTTACATCTTGATGACATGCTCTCGAGTAAAGGAGCATGAAATGCCAGGCCAATCACAAGGATCTGAATCTAGAGCATTCCAATTGGCTAACACTAGGAGTGGGTCTTCATATATAGCCTCCTTGAATGCAGTAAGAGCCAAACCTGCCCAAAGCCCACATTAAATAAGTAAAATGGTTTGGATTCTCTGGCAATTCACTTCAATTATGATCTTATGGACACCAGAGTGTCCATATCTAATATATTTACAAAACTGTGAACACAGGAACTCAGATCAATTAACTTAAATGAACCCAAAAATAAATAAATAAATGGACTATGATTAAACAAAATATGGATCTTGGAACAGGCGAAGTAAACAACCTAAAAGCATTCAATTAGTCTATTGGCAGAAGACGAAGAAGAGTCTATCTTATGCAACCTCAAACAACATCAACTGCAAAATAAAGAATCCTCGTACACTATGCTTTTCCCCGTTTTCTCCCAGCACAACAGCTTTCCAATAAAGCAGGTAACCATCATCTGAGAACTAAAATGGCGATACATACCTTCATCTTTGGGAAAGGAATCGCATGTCATAAACAGAACAAGAGAGGTTGCACAAAGAAATTGCAGAGAACAGAAAGAACGCATTTCCACTGCAACTATTATCATCCCACCAGTCTCTTTTAAGAAAACAAGAAAGACCCAGAACAGCTCATCAATCCAGCAATCAACAGCAAGATTGAACTGAAAGGAGAGAGCAAGAAAAAGAAAAGAGAAAAAAATAGCTCGAGGCCAAGTATTTTAACGAGAGAACCTAAGTAATGGTATACAGAGTTCGAAACTTTTGATACTTTAATTTGCTAAAGTATAAATTCAAGATCTGCCAACAACCCACGAAAGCAAAATCACTTGAATGAGTAGAGAAGAAATGTGAGACTCTGAATGTCGTTAAAGGATAAAATCTTGAAAGAGAAGAGAAACTTGGATTCAAAGAGAGGTTTTAAAATTTAAAAGGGCGGTTTTTTTAATTAAGGTGGGTAGAGGCAGGGTTCTTCCAGTATTGGTTTCCTTTTTTGGTTGATTGATTAGTGGAAGGTTTGATGTTTACTGCTAATGATTGCATGAGCAAAGATTCATACCTAATATCTCACGAGAAGATAAATTGAATTCAAGTTCTTTTTCTGACAAGGAGTCAAATCAAAGTTACAAATACTGATATCAGATTGAGTTTTGATGTGATACTGTATCGGTATTGTTAGTATCAATTACAATTTTGGGTAATTTTTTAAAATTTATGAAATAGTTTTTAAAATTTATAAAATAATCAATTGGTATATTGTATAATTATATTGTATACTTTACTAGTTTACTGTTTACATCAATCATATTTTTAAAAATTATAATAATAAATAATAATGACAATTAAGATGAAATAATAATAATTTTTAAATATTTCACATATAAATAATAACCATAATTAATATAAAAACAATCATCATCATATAAATATAAAATTAAAAATAATGCAAAGTATTTAAAATATTACAATAATACAATTTCATCATTTTAATAAATAATAATTACATCAAAAGATTCAAAACATTTAATAAAAAGAAAAAGAAATATCCTTAAGCAATTTATAAAAAGAGTTCATGACGAAAAAACAATCAAGTAGAAGTTAAACCTGAAACAAAAAAAATTACAGTTACATTACATATATAAAATTTAACATAACATCAAATACAAGTAAAATTAAAAGAAAAGGAAAAACAAAAATCTGAAACGAAATTCAATCGTCAACGGGAGGATATCTGCTATAACTGTACTAACCTAGTGATTATTTGGTACAAAATTTTCATCATTGATAGAAATTTCATTATCATTATCATTCAAATTTAATGCATCAAATGACATGTAAATGCTTACTCATCTAAGATTATCTTCCAAATCATTCACATAAACTAAATTCAGTCCTTCAGAAACTCAATATATCAAAAGGTCAATATTATCAATAGAAATTGGATCAGTTGAACTACTTGTGCTATTAAGACTCATAGTAAACAATTAAATTTAATTATTAGAAAATTATTAAAAATATATCGAAATTAATAATGATAAGAGTGAAAATAGCATATCTTTTCCGAAGCTTTAAATTGTAACAAACAAAAACTAAGTATTCAACCTTTTATGGTCCAACCTATTCTTTTTCTTTGAGTAGATAAATTCAAATGTGCTACAGTTTTATTCGCAACCTGTTGCATTCACACATTAACTTAAAATCCGAATTGCAAACTTTTTCAATTCTAGAACACCATTTTTGAATATCCCACCAAGAAATTATAGGTTATAAGATAACAAAAGTAGTGTTAAAAATAAAATAAAGTGATAATTAATTTTTAACAAATAAGAAAAAGGAAATAACTAATATCTAGAGAAAGTTTTCATCTTTGTCAAATAATAATCAACATTCTAAAATTATCATAAGACAACTTATAAAGCTCCATTTGTGAGCTTAAAATATCTTATATCGCATCAATGCTAACAATTGTTATAATAGTTAAAAGCATTCATCTATTAACTTCAACTTGCTTAGTAAGATCTATTTAAAAATAGACACCAGGATTCAAAAAGCCCTAGCTGCAATCAATGAAGAAGAAAGTTGTCTTTCCCTTCTCTCTTTAATGATTGAAAGATAAGGTGTGTATAAAGAATACCTACATTTCAGATTGGCCTTGATTACTTCTGTCGCTCTCTTCATGGCATCAAAAATATAACCCATTGCTGGCTTTTCTTCACTATTAATCAAGCGAAGTACCCTCACTAAAGGTTCACAAACTCGGATAGCAAATTAACATTGAGACCAAAATTATCTATCTTCCAGTATAATATTACAAACCTCCACTCTAGCATTAAACTTAGCATGCTCAAATGCAATCTACTTATCACTTGTAAACATTTGTCTTAACTCTTTCTTCATCAAAACAAAAAATTAAAGGTATGTTTGTTTGGGGGTAATGAGAGAAAATGTATGATTATGGAATAAAAACATACATTTGGTATCAAACTATCATTGAAAGGTTAACATTTTCATTACCTAGTTCTCGCCAATCCTCCATTCCCCTGGTAATTCAGAGGAATGGGAATCATTGTTTTATTTTCTAGAGCGAGATTTTGCCGCGACTGTGAGCATTGTCTTCACTCTTTTACCTACCATTCTCTTCCGTGAGAACCAGAAACAATCCTTGCGGCTTCCACCCGCTCCTTCCCCGCCTCCACCTCTGAGTACTTCAAATAATTCCATTGGATCAAGCGGGTTCAGTTCTTGTTGGCCCCCGAAATTTTCCTTATTGAATAAAGCATGATTTAAATAAATTATGAGGTTTGATGCATAAAGTTTTGGAGCTACTTGTTGTGTACATGTTAGTAGAATTTATTATATGGTTTGGTTGTATTAAAAGTGGTAGGAATGCATAAGGGTATTCTTGGTAAGTCACTTAAGATTTTAAGACTTAAGGCTTAAAGGAAGGGACAAAATGGACATTTGTATGATTGTTAAGAGTAGAATTAGAAGAAGAAGAATTGTGTTTTGTTTAAAGAGGGAAGAAGGAGTCGTGGAAGAAGAGGAGAAGAAGAGAAAGCTAGGGTTTTTGGAGATTTGAAGAATTTGACGAATCTTGGAGCTAAACAAGTAAGTACAAGATTCAACCCTTTTTGATTTGTTGAATGAATCATGTTTAGTGATAGTTAGAAGTGAAAAATGAAGTGGAATGTGTGAAGTGAGTTGTTGTTCAACGGGGTTCTAGGGTTAATGAGTATGTTGTATTTGTGAATGATTTTGAGTTGGAATGAGTTTAGAAATGAAGTAGGAATGATGATTTAGGGTTAAGATGAGTTATTTGAGAAATATGGGAAGTTTGAAGATGAAAAATGTCAAAAAACGAGTGTTCGAAAGGTTTCTGGTCATGAACGTCGTGGCGCGCACAAGCGTCCAAGTTGCGGCGCGTGCAGGCGCCCACGTCATGATTCACGCGAGCGCCCACATCGCGGCGTGCGAGCTCCAATATTTTTCACCGCGGCGAGCTTCTGTTTTCTTACACAGGCATGTTTTAGTATTTTGGCCATAACTTTTGATGTAGATGTCCGAATGAGGTGTTTTTGATTCGTTGTAAAATAGAGACAAAGGTCTACAAGTTTTATGAGGAAAAGAAGTTTTAATTCAGTTTATAAAAATCTCAATTTTTGGATGGGAGTTAAGTATAGAATATAGTCTCAACATAAGGATAGTCCCAATATTTTTGGAGTATAACTTTCAGATTTCTGAAACAAATTGAATGATTTTGGAGTCATTAGAAACTTAAGACAATGGGGAAC
>JANTNU010000234.1:25182055-25202465 GCA_024752395.1 Erythroxylum havanense
TATATATTTTCATACTACTTGAGGGGTAAATTATATATATATATATATATATTTTCATACTACTTGAGGGGTAAATTAAAATTTATGTATAATGATAAAAATATTACTAATTTGACCTTTTCTTTACCAACGGGCAAATGTTATTATGAAACTGGCCCATCAGTGGCTGCTCCGCAGAACCTTTTTTTCCGTTCAAACTATTGTCTCTTCACTCTATCTCCAAATTCACCAACAATGGAGGTCGCAACCGCAACAACATCGAGGGTGACCCTGAACCCGTATGTTTCAGCATCGTCGACAATCACTCCACGGAGCCTAAGTTTTAATCGAAACCTAAATTTATCTATTAACTTCTTCTCTTCCTCTCTCGCGGGAATCGTTCCGGGGAGCTTCTCTGGCATTAAACTCCGACCTGACTGCCTCAATCCTACATCAATTTCCAGTTCCAAACGCAAAAGAAATGTCGTTACCATGGTACTTAATTGATATACATGCTTTTGTTTGGGCATTGATTCTTATCTATGCATTTCTTGATGAGATAGGTTATATAAGAACAAAGGATTTGAGAAGTTGGCACATGAGATAATTGATTGCAGTATAAGGACTACTTCGGAATTGGTTGTTTATTAGATTTTTGCTTTGGTTAAGAGACCCCAAATTGGTTTGTAATTATCTTATCTTGCTAGTAGCCATCTATCTGAGCTTAATAGTGGGTTTTTTTTTTCAAAATATTCGTTTTTTTTTTCATGTTTGTTCTACATTATATCTTCTTTGTGCTTATAAAGATATAAATTTTGTTTTGAGTTTGTTTGCAAGTCCGATATTTTCCTCGCTTATTCATGACTTTTTTCGTGGAATTTCGCTAAACTTTGTGTTCTTATTTTGTTTAGAATAAAAGTTAATGGAAAATTTACGGGAACTGCAAATCCTTATTTAGTTATCACTCTTTTATTGGCAGGTTATTCCTTATACAAGGGGAAGTGCATGGGAACAGCCTCCTCCTGATTTAGCATCTTACTTGTTCAAAAATAGGATTGTTTACCTGGGCATGTCTCTTGTTCCTTCTGTTACGGAGCTAATACTGGCAGAGTTTCTTTACCTTCAGTATGAAGATGAAGAAAAGCCTATCTACCTATATATAAACTCCACTGGAACAACAAAGGTTAACATTTTTTTCGTCTAATGAAAATATGATTGTATTAAAATTGTTTTCTTGGCGTTTATTCAAACAAGAGAACTGACAAATTTTATAAACTTACAAAATTCTAGCACTGCAAAGTTCTTTACAGACTTGGAACACAGTTTGCTGGTGTTAACAATCATGGTACTGCTGTGTGCCAATGGTTGTTATCATTGACAAGTTAGGCCGAAGGAAAGAATTCATTAATAGAATAGAAGAAGTTAGATTAGTAGTTGAACCTGCCCAAAATTGTTGATGCACAACTGTCCAAGAGTTACTAGTAGTTTTTCTAAGTTACTTTTTTCTCGATTCATTTAGTTATCTTCTGCATTGATTCTTTTATTAGTTTTATTGGTAGGATTTAGGGAGATTTGGTTTTCAATCAATCCATAAAATTTGCCCTACTAGTACAAATAAAATTTCTAAAATAGAAGTCCATGGACTTATCTATCTTGAAGGTCATTTAAGATGTCTTCTTCAAACTCTAATTGTATTTCTCTTCTTCCAAACCACTATCTATCCTATTCTAGGCCTCCTGCTTTGGAATCTAATTGGTTGAAATCTTTAATCTGTTGGTTGTTTGAAAATTTCATAAAGAAGTTTACAAGTTTAATAGTTTTGTTATTAATCTTTTGAGAACTTACTGGCTAAATCTACCACTAGGTCATGTATTGTCTACATTGTTATGTCTTATTATGCCAAAATAAGAAATATGCATAGACTGATGATGTTTTATATTACTATTCACCTAATAATCTACGGATAATAAAATTTTTGAAAGATATGTAAGTTTACTATTGTATTTGTAGTTGTAGTTGTTCCTTGTCTTAGCTTCTTCTTGTCTAGATGATATGGTGCCAAAAGTAGTGCAACATATGAAGGAACATTACTTTAAACCTTTGCTGGTAGTCGTGCAGGATCACGCAGACACACAAAAGCATGAGGATACAGACAATCGTAGACAATTGTTTCACTTGAAATTTTGTCAATTACTGTTCTAGTTTGATATTATTACTATATTTATTATTACATTATCATATTTCTTTTTTTTAATCATATTCCATTTTATTTTACATTTAATTAAATTTATTTGATTATTTTTAGAAAATTAGAATTACAAGAAAGTTTTCTATGAGTAGAATTACGTTTGTTTTTCAGGGTGGAGAGAAGCTGGGTTATGAGACAGAAGCTTTTGCAGTCTATGATGTTATGGGGTTATATATCTTTGTCCCCTTTAAATGTCATTTTCATTAAAGTTCTATTTTGTTGAATTTTAGTGTGATGGTTTGGCATCCCCTCATCAAATGTTCATCTCTTACCTGAACTCTCTTTGTTAACTTTTATACTTTGACCAATTATGAACTGCCTTAATGTGCTATGCCAAGAGTGATTCAATGGTAAGTGCGAAATTTGTTGAGGTGACGAAGCATTACTTTTTTCTTTAATACGCCAAAGTCCATAAGTTGAGATCCACAGTGCTTTAAAACTATCCATTTTTCTTTTCAAGCTTCAGATTATTGGGGAAGATTGTTTGGGTAGTGTCTGTGTAATCAATTTTTAGAAAATGTAATACTTTGGTATTGATTTTGTAATATGCTTGGGGGTTAACTCTTCCAACATATTTTATTGGTTTGAAGGATTTAAATTTATGGATATTTTCTTCAAACGGTAGCATATCTTTGCCTCTATGAAGGCAAAATAGGTACTATTTAAATTGCTTTGTGTTGTAACCATGCTAATTGTGATTTTTGTTTGTGTGCATGTGGGCATATAACTGTAGTGATGGTGCTGTTCGTGTCAAAACTGTTCTCTGCCTTGTAATATTTACACCTGAGAGATTAGTTATTTCATCTTTAACTAACTTGTTCCATTCCAGGTATGTCAAGCCTCCAATATTCACACTCTGTGTTGGCAATGCTTGGGGAGAAGCAGCTTTACTTTTGGCTGCTGGTTCAAAGGGAAATCGTTCTGCTTTACCCTCGTCAACTATTATGATAAAACAGGCTTGTTCTTCCTATTCATTCATACTTTTTCTTTCTATTACCTTGTTGGGCTGCATTATGTGGCTGGTCTTAGTTCTTTGACATGAGGCTACCATGTTCTTCTCTGTCAATCGTCAGCCAATTGGCAAATTTCAAGGTCAAGCAACAGATATTGAGCTTGCAAGAAAAGAAGTTAAGAATGTGAAAGCTGAACTGGTATGATGTTATCTCTGGGCTATGTATGGAAATTTAGCCATATTTTCTTCCCATTCTGTTATTCTTCTTGATTATTGGTGCTGGAATTGCAATTTTATCTGTATTGCTTACTATAACAAGTGATGTGATGTGGGTAAATCATTGAATATTGAAGGCACAACATTGATGTATGACGAACAGAGGGTGATAAAGTGCATATGAACTAAAATTGGGTCTACTGGAACTTTTAGTTAGGGCTGGGAATTAAAAAGAAAAGGGAATTGAAATCGATTATACGAATTAGTGCTAGGATTTGTATCAAAAACTAGGAATCACACCTAGGAATTGAAACAAACAAAATTATTGCAATAACAAACGTAAGTTTTGAGAAATCACTTCTAGCGGTTAGGAATCACTTCTAATTATCTAGGAATAATTCTAGAATAACAAAGTCTCACACTTGAAAACTTAGTTTATTCTTATTCATTTAAACATTCTGTACATTAAGACATGTATCGTTTAAGTCCTGAGACCCTAATCCTAATGGTGTAGGAAATCCAAATAAATTTCAAAATATGAATTTAATAAGGATTTTTGTTATTCCATACCAGACTTGAACTGTCACATGTCACAAAGACTAATATTTCAGAAAATATATTTTTGTAGGTTTTAGATTATTAGTGGAATTTTTTGTGGTTATTGTTAGTTTGCGTTAATGGAAGTGGGGTTAGGAAGTTATTTTATTTTTCATGTCCAGTTATTGTCCTCGTTTCAGGGAGGTAATAGTAACTGTCAAACCATATTTACTAATTCTGCTACAGTTATGAATGAAGGTATGTTGAGCATCTCTACAAACAAAACCAGGGTTTTGTTATAGTGTTCTCTCTATCCATTATAAAGCCCATATTGTATTCTAATAAAAATAAGCAGAAAAGGAAGGAAGAAAAACTCTTTGACAGGCAGAAAAGGAAGGAAGGAAGAAAAAACTCCTGGACATATTGTCAGAGTATGTGCGAGAGTGGACAAGGCATGTGACTCATTCAGTTTCTGGGGAAATATCACATAAACCGTAACCAACGAAGAACAAATTAAACTAGAAATATTCCTTTTCTAATTGAATCAGAGTATGTGCGAGAGTGGAGAAGGCATGTGACTCATTCAGTTTCTAGGGAAATATCACATAAACCGTAAACAACTAAGAACAAATTAAACTAGAAATAGTCCTTTTCTAATTGAATTATTCTTTTTCTGTATCATTCTCTTTGACATGATGAAAGTCGACCTTGACTATCAATAGTTGTCATACATTTTCCTTGTCGATATTGACCTAATCCTAATTATTCATCTCGTCAAATTCATCAATGTCAAATGCACATTTTTTAGCAAGAACCCAGCTCTAACTTGCTCCAGAACCATTATTACTTAGTTATTCACTTCAGCTTCCTGTTTAGTTGTTTTAGCTTGTAGTATAGGTGTTTTGGCATGCTATGTGCATGTTTAAGCTCGCTGCTTAGTTGTTCCAGCTTGTTATCCAGATGTTTCTGCTTGTTGTTCAGTTGCTTCATCTTCTATTTTTCTATCTTGTCCCACCTTCACCATCAAGTTTAGGTTACTGGTTTGTTGTATTCTTTCTTATGGGAGTTGTCTCTTGTTCAAGACGTGCTTCAATTCTGTCCAGCCTTTTCAGAATTTGTACGGTTAGGTCATCTACCTCTTGATCGTTGACTTATCCCTTACACATCAATCTGCTGTATGTCACCATTGTAGTGCCAGCTCAATCCTCTGTACGCCCTTCTGCTTCATGTGGACATTGTTGAACACAAGCCCTAATACCAAGTTGATGATAGGATGAATATAGGAATGTGGACTACTTGATAAAGCAAACTAAAAATAGTGGATGCTGGAAATCTGAATTTAGGGTCAGAAATTTAAAAATTAAGCAATTCAAATCAAAGATAGGTCTAAGAATCACTTCTAGGATCTATATTAGAGCTAGGAATCATACTTAGGAATTCAAACAAATAAAAAAATTGGAACCGCATTATAGGCTTTTAGAAATCACTTTTAGAGTTTATCAATCTCTTAAATATCCAAGAGACCTTCTTAAGCTATATTTGGTTGGAAGTAAGGTGTTGAATGGAATTTAATGGAATGGAATGTAAATTGATGTAATATTAGAAAATTGTTCTTTGGGAGGGATGGAAAGGTTTAAAATGTAATATAGTGAAATGTTGTTTGGAAGAAGGGTTTATAACGTAATATAGTGCAAAGTTGTTTATCATTTTATATTTCATTCTAAACTCTTTAAATCGAAAGTTTTTCATTTTTACTGTTTAGGATAGATAGAATGTAGTATGAAACCTTTCTCTTCAATTCCATTCCATCCTATTCTATTATAAATCCTCTTCTGAAATGGAATAATATTACATTCCATTAATAAAAACCCTTAACCAAACATAGCCTTAGAAAAAAAAATACGTATGAAAATTTACTATATTGTTATTAGAGAAAATATATATAAAAGAAGTCCTGAAACCCTATTTCTAATGGATTACTAAATTTATAAAATAAGAATATAATCGTATTAAATAAGGATTTTTATTATTTATTATTAGCTCTGATGGCATTGAAAGTAAAGAGTAGGATAGAGAGTAAAAAAGTAACACATTAGTTTAATGTGATTCTCTTGTAAAGGTTATGTCTGTTTATAAACACTTAAATTATTTATTCTACTTGTGCTGCTTCAATTATCATCTAGGTCAATCTCTTGGCAAAGCACGTTGGGAAGACACCTGAGCAAATTGAGGCTGACATGAGTCGGCCAAAATACTTTAGTCCATCAGAGGCTATTGAATACGGCATCATAGACAAGGTACTTAAACATACTTTTTAGTGGTGATTTGCTAGCATTTTGGTTCACCTACTCATTTGATCTTTTCAGGTCATATATAATGAAAGAGGCACTAAAGACCATGGAGTTGTTTCTGATCTTAAGAAAGCTCAACTTATATAACTAGAAAGAAATTGCCATTAGTGACAATTAAGACTCAAGTAAGTAGTCCCTGCTTAGTCATCATATCGACAATTTATGATGATTAGATTGCATTTGTTTGCCATGATTTGCTTCTATAATAGCTCATGGGTGATAATGACCTCTGTCCTTCACACCAATAATGAATATGTAAGTACATTTTCACTTTATCAAAATTCCTATATAATACCTATTAGGGCCCATGATTTGGGATCTAGTTATAGAACCTTACACTTTGAAGTCTTCTAGCAGCTTTGCTTGCACCGCAAGCTTGGAAGACTTTCTCCCTATTCCACCTAACTTGTTAAAAAAAGATTTAGAGCTTGTTAAGAGAGAACTCTGGATCTCAACATGTATATTATTGGAGTGAATAATAGTGCCCTTATTGCATTTGCTTATATAGGATACAAGACACAATCTTAACAACTAAAGAACTCTTTATAGAAATAAAAGATCTATCTAGATAGCACTGCCATCTTATTCTGGTAGAAAAGGGTTCTTAATTTAAATCCTATTATAAATTTATAATAGAAATTCTATAAGTCATATACAACTAGGATAGCATACCTAAAATAGAATAACATATATTACTACTTCATATCTAATGAGGAATCCTAACACAGTAAATTTTAACCTATTTTGATGTAAACTCAATTCCCAATTTTCATCCCACAAATTAAAGTTTGTGGTTGACTAATCTTTTTTCTTTTATTTCTTTTATGTACTTTAAGTTCTTTGCATCATTGATAGTGCTCCCACCTTTTTTCTATGAATTGTTGATCCAAGTTGCAGTTGATTTTAAATTCTTCCCATCAATTATGTCCTATCCCTTTCTAACTTCATGGACCAAAGTTGGGCATCCCCTTGTATATCGAAATAATTCAATCCCACCTTGTTTTCATAGGATTTTGTTGATGGTGAATGAAGTGTTCACACTGGCTTAGGCATCTAAGGGGGTGAAAAGAATTGTAATAGTGAGGACAATCCAGCTCTGCGTACATGGGTATGAATTCCCTCCTTCACCATTCTCCACCTTGCGCTCTCTCCTTCCTCTCTAATCATTACTTCTCAGTGGATTCCTCTGTTAGCTGTCATTTCTCTGGTGATCTCATCTAGTCTAGCAGTTATCTTACTCTTTTCTCTTTCCTTTTCAACTTGATCCCTTATTCGATTTGAAAGCCTCAATTTGTTGCTGAATGGTTCGAGGGTCCCCCATCGCTGACTGCTTTGTACCAAATTGTTATGGCCTTTGGCTCTGAATCTGGTTACAGGGTCTTGCACGTGGAAGTCATCTAGCGGCATTGCTTGGAAGCCTTCCTCATCTATTTAGTTTTAAAAAAAGGAATAGAGCTCGTTAAGAGAGCCCTGGATCTCACCATGTACACTGTTTTGGAATGAATATTTTTGTCTTTATTGCATTCCCTTATATAGGACGCAAGACTTATTCTATTATAGAAATAGAAAATAAGAAATGAATGCCAGATCTTTTCAAACTAATCCTATCCAGATAACAACTGAAAGTCTATTCAATCTTATTTCTTATTTTCCAATGAGTAAAACTTGGTATACTTTCACTGAATCATGTTCAGGAGTAATATGAGCTGTCCAGCAGTAATATGATTCTGTTGCGTACACACTGGTATTAGCTTCCTAGGGAGCAGATCGTGCCAACCTTTGGTTATAGTTAACCATAACTTTTTGGAGTTTGATCCTCAGATTTCTTAGCAACCATTAAGGAGAAGCCTTGCCTAGTTCATAGCCTATGGTAATATCGATTAACAGATCAGTATTGACTTTAGTATTTCTACATGAAGTTAAAGCTTAAATCATTTTCTTTCCTCCGTAGAATCTGCTACAGTTAATCCACTGAAAGATAAAAAGTTAAACCGAGAAAGAAGGGGAAAAAAAAAAAAAAGGCAATGGAGGGTGAGGTTAATGAAAAAAATAGGCAAATAGACATAAAATACTTTTATAAGTCTATCTGATTTTCTTTCCATTTACATCCTCATTCAGCACCCTTTGCTTAATCCTACTACGTAATTGCTATGGTTTGTGTTCCAAGTATTTTTTTGAGTCAATATGCAGTTGCTTGCTGTTTTCATGGCTCAGCACTTTCTAGTTATTGCTTTTTACTTTGTCTTCCTCAAAACTGCAACAGAAAGACACCTGGAAAAGTGCATTACCCACACAAGTGCTGATTGACTATTTGATTAAGAAACTTTACACGTTGCTTGGCTTTTCTCATTCTTTTTCGGTTTTTCAAGATTGAGACTGACCACAGAGGCATGTTGGTTGCGAGAGTATGCTTTATCTTCCCCTCTACCCGACCAGTTTTCCTTTTTATCATCCTAAATCTTGCAAATGTAAGGATGGGATGCTATACTGGCTGTTTATCAACCTCAGATTAATATTTGGTCCCGGCCAATTCTGTATTGTTTCATCGTGTCTTCCGAGTGAATATGGCATGTGTATTGCGAATGACACTCATTTTGTGCGATATGGATGTCACTATCAAATTGGCCTCATTTTTATGTTATTCTCTTTTTGTCTGAAAAGATTGAATTGTTCTCAGGCATTTGTAGCACGCCATTGGATTGCGCACAGTGGAATAACATAAATGGAATGTGCACTGAGCAAACTGAAGGATCGATGCTTGAAGCTTCAGCCATAGAAGATGTAGTTTGTACAAGCATTTAATGGGATTATCTTAATTTAATACATGCTACTGTAGCTAGTAGTTTTTGTAACTTTAATGGCTCGGTAAGTATTGCTGCGAGGGGATCCTTCTACTCTGAATAGTTATGGCATAATGTTTTGCAGCAATTCGGCTCCTAAGCCACATCTAATGAGTTCCATCAGAAAAGTATCCACTTGAACAAACAACTTCTGATAAATTCTCTTGTTTCTTTCTTACCATAACATATACATTGTATAGCTTAGAGCAATCTTCAGCACCAATGCATCCTCTTTTCTCAAGTTAATGCCCAATGAAAACTAATTGTTCAATTCTTTTTTTCTTTTGGAAAATTAAATTTTACTCCATTAAAGACGGAATCAAGGAACTTACAACACTATTTAACATACAACACAATTTTGCATTATATAGACTTAAGCTGTCGTTTAAACAAAACCCGGCATTTCAATGATCAATAGGTATGACACGCTGGTAACATTTGTCTTCAACAAGTGTTTGTGGAGAGACTTCACCGTGTGTACTGCATGCAACCTGACATCTCCACGTGCACTAACTCCTCCTCTGGTCCCGGACAGGAACACCTCTCTACCAGCTTCATTCTCGTTATGTCCAGAGGCACAATGGCAGGCTACAGACTACCAGTCACTTCACCTGGAGCCAGCTTCATGGTGACCCGCCATCAGTTAGTCGCTATTGTCTCATACAATGTTGAGATGCTTCATTGTGTAACCATAGGTATGCTAAGGTGCCACCATGAATAGCTTATATTAGGTTCAACTGAGTTCCTTACCTTAAGTAACTAAGATACGAACAATTAATTAGAATCTTTATCTTTAATTGCCTAAATACTTTCCACTTTCAATATATAGCTACGCATCCATCTCATCCAAAGCAATTCCATATCCACTAGTTGCTTCCAAGGTCTGTTGGCCATTAATGCCTTATTGATTACCAATACGAGGATGATATTAAGATCCCCCTCACAGGTTTACATACCTCTTGTAACGTCCTGTTTTCCCATGTGTATATATATATTAACAATATGTATAGTCCATAATGTTTCTCTCTTTTCAATTGATTTTGTTATTCTCTAATTAATGTTTTACGATTTATGTGTGAATGATTTAAATAGTTGAAATATATCATTTATGTATGAACCTATTGTCAAAATCTAAATTACATTATGAAATCGCTATACATCTAATTCACTTTGGTAAACTAATGGTCGATTGTCATTTAGGATAACATAATATATGTTAAATGACCCAAGCTTATGTGGTTACTACATAGATTAAACTATTTTCCTATTACGCAATATGATTATCACACGAAATCTAGAGAGTTTATTCTAGGTTGTTGATAGTTAGACCTAATTAAAAAGTTTGTTTTAATTACATATAACTTAAGGAAAAACTAGGGTTAACAGAACTTGTTGTTAATCTATGATTAATAGTTTCAAGGAGAGATCCAAGAATAACATTACTATTGATACTCGAGCTACCTCTGATTGTTAGACCACTTTAGAGTAGGTTTAACACTAAAGAAGGTAGAGCTAAAAATGAATTTTATCAAAACGATTATCCGTATCCCGGACCTTGCCATTAGTACATGATCGGTCTCTATCACATTTTTTTGTTTGAGATCGCCCATCGAATTGTTGAACTCTCTCTCTTTTTGGGATTTGAAGTAAGTTGAGATTAAACCGCGAACTAGATTTGAAACCGATTAATTAATTTTATCACTTTTGTACTGTTCGATTTGATTTACCTTTAATAGTTTAGTTTTACTTTATCTTGTTAATCAAAATTCAACTAAAACTACACCCTCCCCCTCAAAAAAAAATTCTTAAATACTGATTTATTCATTACAAAAGCTAGGCACACATTTTTTGTAGATACAATCCCTTATTCATCACTACTACAAATTTAATTGTGCAGAGTTATATTTTATTTTCTAGTGTGCTGGATGCGCATCATAAATTTATATTACTTCAATTTTAATACTATAGATATTATACAAGCATTGATTTCAAAATAATTAAAATTTATTAATAAATAATCAATTTCATTTATTTTAATTTTGTCAATAGAAATTTATTATCTAATATTTAATATACATACGTGAGAAAATATATTTAAAAAGTCCTTAATGTGCATACATTTTAAAATCATTAAAGTTTACTAATAATTAATCATCTTTGATATTTATGAATTAATTTTAATTTTATAATTTATGATTTGCCAGACTGTTTATTTTAAACTTGAAACTTATAGTTTAGCTTATTCTCATAAAATATTAATTAGATGTGTTTGCAACTAAATGATTTCATGAGTATCACATAAAAGTGTTTCATGCGATACATACACCTCGACAGAATTGGCACAACATAAGAAATCCAGTTACATGTATTGTATGTATATGCTTAAAACAATAAGGTAGCCTACTCTAGCTGATAACCACCGGACTCTACAATTGCATATAGAACCAAGATCAGTCAAGTCTGAAGTCTGTAATTAACACAAACATGAATAAGTAGATATCATCTTTTATACTTCTAAGGGCATTAACAGTTATATGTATATTTGTTAAGAAACCCTTTTGTTCATTCCAACATTTCATGGCCATTAATATCTTTTTTAACATCACATAATCTCTCTCTCTCTCTCCTAATATCTTTTTTGTACAAATGTGTTTCTTAGAAGACTGGAATCATTGGAATGTCCCTTTTTTTTTTTTTGGACATTGCTCGATTTTCTTTTTGTTCCCTTTTACTAAATGTTGCTTGCTATCTTATTCTTATAGCAACTAGCAAAGAAGCTATTTAAGCTGCAATTCCGGTATGATCTCTACTCATATTTGCAAAGATATTTGAATGTACTACTAATCTGTACGTATTTATTCCTTGTAATCTTTCATGTAGGCCTACTGGAAACAGCTTCTCTATAATGTAGGGTTAAGGCTGTGTACTATCAGGCTCCTCCAGATTCTGCTTCAGTGCGGAACTTCGAGATATGATGATGATAATGATGATGACATAATCTCTCTCTCTCTCTATATACACATGTATATATAGTTGAGAACCTAATACTCATTAGTGAAAGGTACTTTAGAGCAATGTATAGTTTAGTATGTTGATAAAATTGAAACGACAATATATCTATATAATCTTGGAATTCCTTCTAGTATATGGGAGAAAATTGAGAGTTAACCAAGTATATAGCTATATCAATTCTTGGTTTTTATGTTCCGTCGGTATATATTGTGGTTTTATATGATAGAACTATCGTGAGGCCTTCCATGGAACCAAACTGTTTCCCAAATTCATATACCAAAACTATTTTAGACTTGTTGATTTTCTTGATGAGTATATGTTTCCAAAATTTTATTTTAAGTGAAAAGTAACTAATATTTTCACGTATACCCGGTATTTTCACATATTTATGTACTGCAGGTAAATTTTATTTACTTAATATTTTTACTGTGATAGTTGTGCCTTTTTTCTTGGTAACATGCATCACTTTTATTATTGTTTCATTTGCACGTGGGTTTACTGAAAACGACCTCTCTATTTTGTAGGGATAAGGTTATATACTATCAAATCTATCTAAATCCTGCTTCATTGTCGGACTTCAGACTGAGTAATGATGATGATGATGATGGTAATATTGATTATTTTACAGGTTAATATTAATTAATTTAATATATTTTAAATTAAAATTACTTCCATCAGAATTTGTTACTTTTGTAATTATGTGTTTCATTATTGCTCGTGACACGTTATTTTACTTTCACTGATTTTTTTTTAAAATTTTAGGATTAAAGATATTCAATTCTCCTATAATTTAACAATTTGTAAAGTAAACCTATGAAACTCAAAATTGTCATAAAAGTTATTTTTTATATTTTTTATATTTAATTTTTTGTAAGAACTTCTTTTACACAAGTGAATTAGTGAAAACAATTGTTGACTTAGTTTAACTGATTATCTTAATGACTTGTTTTAAAGTGGAGGAGAAGATTTGGATTATCAACTTTAAAATTTAGGTATTATAATAAATGATTTTTTAAGTTTTAATAATAACAGTCATATCTTTTAATTCAAATATTCTTAATACAGTTTTATTTTTCATCTATCATTTTTCTATTATAGTTTGTAAAATGAATACTATTGAAAGATCCAAGCTACATTGAGATCTCAATTATAGTCATAATGCTTCAAACAGAAAATCACTGTTGGACTGCTCTCTTTCGTGACAGGTTCCAAATTGTGTAGCATAAGTGGCCAAGTGGCCAACTAGAAAACGGAGTCACCTACCCCAATTTCTTCCAAAAACTTTATTCAGAATCCTGGAAATGAATTGTGTTTGGTATATCATTTATTCTTCTTTGGCATGTGCCGACAATAAAGAATCAAGATACTCTGTCTTATTCTGTTTTATGAAATCTCAATCATTTATTTTATGAGACTCACGCGATATTCACGTAGGATCTACACAAAACTCACATAAATAAACGACTGAGATTTATTAGATACAATAAGATACCATAATATTAGACAGAAGATCTGGACTAAAAAATAAGTAAATTTTGAGCCTTAAAAGAAGACCTTTTTGGTAAGGACTTAATAATTGAGAGTGCTCTTACCCCTAATATGGACTCCTTTTATCCAAATGTTGACACGGCGAAGACCAAGTTTGACAGGGGTCTCCAAGTGCGTTACAGCCAAACGCATCACTCATGGGCTAAGTGGTGCGAGTATATTAAGCTCGTAACACAATTGGCATGTGATGAAAGGGATAGGATAGGTTCGCCAATTGATGATTTACCGAAACAAGTACAAAGAATGAGATTTCTCACGAAACTCCAACTTGGCAACAAATTGATGGGCATTAACCTTTTTTTTTTAAAAAATAAAACAAGGATAAGCTTTCAACAAAATAATGACTAATGTTGAGTTCAATATCAAATTGACTGCGTCTTACCAAAAATCTACAAAAGCTTAGAGTTACTTATACTCATCGACATTCAAAGTTTCTGATTTTAAAGTTGAAAGTTGTAACGTGGAGCCCATTTAAGAGATTAGAATTGTGGAGTCCATGCTACCATTAGACATTTTTTTAATTACCCACGAAGTGTTCTAGGTGAGTCTCAATAATAAGAAGATACTTTTAAGTCATCTACATCCAGATTAATTTTCGCTCGAGTCGAATAAATCCCTTGTAAGAGACAAAATTTTAACTAACTCAAGTTTTAAATAGCTACATATTATTAGACATTTGATTTGAAAAAGAATGTAATAACATCCAAATCAATTGTATTTCGGTGTTTTCCAATTGATGCTAATTAAGGCCCTTGATGGTTAATCTTAAACTTCCTCTTTAGCTAAGCAAATCTGCAAAAGACTTGTTTCAAAATGAAAAGGAGATACAAATATTTCATCATCCTAAATTACTAGATTAGTTAAGAAGGAAAAACGATAATACACAATTCAACCAACTACAGACAATTTACCATTGGATGTAGTGGGCGGCTAGAGTATGAACCTTGGAACTGTTCTAATTGTCTTCGTGTAGTCGTTCAATGGTTTCTGACTTCATGCTCCACTTTAGAAGAAACAAAACTCAAATAGCTCATTTATAACATGGCTAGATGTTTATGAATAATTTATGACAAGTATTGATCATGGGTTTGAATTTTTTTAACTTAGTTTCCGTTTAGAAATTTGAGTGCATAGAATCTTTGAGTCCATAGTGTAGCACTATAGTTTATTCCTATAATTTGTTTGAGACAAGATTTTCTGTCTAACATTATTTTGTCTTATTCTCTCTTATAAAATCTCAGTTATTTATTTTACGAGATTCACGCAAGATTTATACGAGACCGATATAAATAAATGACTGAAATTTATTAAACACAATAAGATACCATAATATTGAATAAAAGATCTGGACTCAATTTATTTTTGATGAAATATCTTAGCATTGATCTTTAATAAAAATGTTAGGCCGACTCACACAAGCGTCTCCGTGGCACATGCATGCACCAACTCACCCATAAAGCTAAACAGCTGCCTCGTGCCATCTATAAAAAGGGAACTAAATTCATAATTCTTACCATCTTCAGTTCGTAACTTTTTTTGCCTTTTGTGTCTTAACAAGCTTCATCCCATATTCCTGTGTACTAGAACCGAGCATTATGGGCTTTGCACCTGATTATGGTTACTTCCTCCTCTTCCTTGCCTTCTTCATTCTTATGGCAGAAACAACTTACTCCCAAGACTACTTCACTTCCTCTAGAGCAACCTATTATGGTAGCCCAGATTGCCGTGGCACAGCAAGTATGCGTTTTGCCATTTTTTGTTCTTCTCTTCTTATTTATTAATGAGTAACGTCACGTAGTTGTTTGGTAAACAAAGTTTGGTAATTTGCATCTTTAATTTAAATGCAGCTGGTGCCTGTGGATTTGGGGAGTATGGAAGGACTGTCAACGATGCTAATGTGGCTGGTGTTTCAAAGCTTTACAGAAATGGCACCGGCTGCGGTGCTTGCTATCAGGTATATTAAACCCATCTCATAAAGTTTGTAACATAACATCCCAACATGCCATATTTATAACATAAAAACTTTCTGTTCACGTGCGTCCAGGTTAGGTGCAAAGTCCCGCAACTTTGCACCGACGATGGGGTGAATATAGTGGTGACTGATTACGGTGAAGGTGATAAGACTGACTTCATCATGAGCACAAGGGCCTATGCGAGGTTGGCACGTCCAAATACGGCAGCAGAGTTGTTTGCTTACGGTGTAGTCGATATTGAGTACCGAAGAATCCCTTGCCAGTTCTATGGTTACAATCTAATGGTAAAGGTCCACGAGAACAGCAGGTTCAACGACTACCTAGCCATTGTTGTCTTGTATCAGGGCGGCGTTAATGACATCTTGGCTGTTGAAATATGGCAGGTATACACAATTAAATACTGTACAACTTAGTAAATATTTGTTTCAGCCTTCCCCTTTGCTTTCGCTTAAAGTTGCATCTGGAGATGAGAAATAGCAACTTGTCTGGTTTGGTTTTGGTACAGGAGGATTGCAAGCAATGGATAGGAATGAGAAGGGCTTATGGAGCAGTTTGGGACCTAGCAAATCCACCAAAGGGAGGAATAACATTGAGGTTCCAAGTGAGTGGTAGCGCAGGGCAAAAGTGGGTCCAGGCAACCAATGTCATCCCTTATGATTGGAAGGCTGGGGCTGCTTACGACTCCACCTTCCAACTCTACTAAACAAATGAAGGAATTCTCAGTTTAGGGTAGGAGCAAATATAGTTTGTTTTTCGACTTTCTTCTTAATTACGTGGTTGTAATACAGCTAGCAAAATGCTCCTTGCTAAGAGAAATAAAATGAGAGGTTTGTGTGCTGTGGTTGTAGCAATGGTCAAGGGAATAAAGTTGGTGTTTTTTTTAAAGATGAAGAAAGTGCAGGTGAAATCAATTGATACATTATCTCCTGATTGTATCTCCATATTTCAGATTATACTAAACCAATCCACCTGGATTGCAAAAAATAAAGAATTGCTAAAAAAAAAGTACATCTATATATAAATTGCTTCATGGAAGAACTTCTACATCACTTTCAAGGCACTTAAGAGGCTTTAAAATTTTAATAAAACTTTATTTAGTTAAAAATTAATTAAGGATATATAAGACTTACATAAAATGGTAAAGAAAGGAGGATAAATTTATAGGAAATGAATAAAAAAGATTATATTTCAAGTGATCAATTTAATTAATTGAAGTTACGAATATTAATTGATTAATAAAAATTGGTATTATATAATAAATAAATATATAAAACATACATATAGTGATAAATTAAACAAGATAGAACAAAATTCATCACTTAACGAGGATCAAATTGTAAAAAATGAATGAAATATATTATAATTAAAGTGATAAATTCAAATAATTGAAGTTATGAATTTCAATTTATCAAAAAAAATTGAGATTTTATAATGAATGAATATATAAAACATTCATATATTGATTAAATGAATAAGATAAAACTAAATTCATCAATGATTAATGAAAGGGATTTATTCCAATATTATCTACAAAACAAAGGACAATATGGACCTAAAGCAATTATCTTTCCTGAAGTCGATCCAATGACTACCTATCTATTTATCCAAAGTGGACTTATTGACATCATTTATCTAACCAATTTACAGATTTTGTCATAATTTCTCACAGGATTCATACAAGCAGTTAAAAACTACAAGGACCGATTTGCTAAGGAACGAGAAATATTCATCAAAGTTTTTAGTAGCTACCTTTTTTTTTAAGGAAACAGCAACCATTAAGGATGCAAAAATCAAAGTATCCAGAATTGCTTTCCTTCAGATTGGAATTAGTAACGGGATGTATCCACCTATTGATGAACCACCAAAAAACCCATTTAATTGGGAGCTCATTAACCAATTCAACTTGCAATGTTTAGAAGGTGTTTACCTACAATGCCTCAGGATAACTTCTGAATCAACAATCAAAGTCAACTACAAAGCCGCTTCTTCATGGCATAACTCTACAGGAGCTTCTTCCACAGAGGGCTGAAATCTATCTGACAAACCTAAAGGCATCTCAGGAGCATCTGTGATGCCTAGATATGTAGTAATCATCATAAAAATAATATCAAGATAGACCCATATGAGGATAAGTGCATTTGGATTTGATTGGAGCTTGATATAAACTTAGATTGTTGCTTGATTAATTGGTTAAAAGCTTGATAAGTTTAGATTGTTAATTGATGTCATAACTTAAGGAATGGATTGTTTTGATATCAATGTATCAAAATCTAGACATTATGATTTTTCAAAGGAATAATGGTGTTCTTATGAATGCAAACATGATCTTAAGGATATGAGTAATATGTATTAGACATGAATGAATGAGCATTGATGAACATAAGGAAGGTAAGAATGAGAATTGAATAAATGTATGATTGATGAATTTTAGAGTAATTAAACTGACTCAAGGTATAAACCTGAATGCAAAGTGGTAATATACAAGCTATAATATTTGAATGGTCAAGATCTTTGTATATGAATATATACCCGAAAAGTCAATTGAACATCCTCTAAAACATGGCATAAATATATGAGAATGATTGAATAATAATATGATTAACCAAGTTAGTGATTTGTGAACTATGTGTGTATGCATGACGATAAACACGTATGATGGTCGCCAACATCCAGACATTGTCAGATCATTAAGACAATAGCCTATCTAGAGTGTACAGTGAGTTAACCTAGATGTTTCTCACTATGATTAAATTGTTTTTTTGTTAACTTTTAGTTATTGAATGGTTATTTATATGATTACCATGATTCCAGACATTATTGGTCCGAGCAGTTTGATACTTGAGACTGTATATAGAAATGCTTTCAAATTGTATATGTAATATGAAATGTGTATTAAACTGAATGTTGAATGCCAGACTCGGGTCTAAAGAATATGATAAATGGTATGAACGCATTGAATGAAAAGTATTGATAACATAATATGTGAATTGATGCATTTTGTTCCATTGATATCCATGATTAGATAAAGGAGTTATAATCGGAGTGACCAACATGAAAAAAGCTTTAAGCTTAGGAATTGTGCATAAACAGTTACAGGCTCAGATAATAATGAGTCCGGTATCTACAATAGATATGGGACAATAAATGAAATGAGTCCAGTATCCATAATGGATACGGGACAGTAAATAGGCACTCGGTCAAAGCTGTAATATTCCGTCACCGATGGAAAGGATAAAATCATAAATTTGGATTGGGTTGTGATTTTGTACACAAGATTGTGCATGCACTTGTGACAATTTCCAATTTTTGTGTCTTTGTGAAAAATGTGAATTTGTTTGTGTTTGAAAATTGAACTGGAGTGATTTATGTGTATTCTGCATAAAATTGCAAAGTGGGTACCGATGAGATTCCGGTACTGAAAATGACGGTCCAATTGACACTCCAATAAAAGACCCGATTTAGGAATTTTGTGTTAACATGAGTTATGGAAATTTGGACTTTCTAAGTAAATGAATCGATTGAATTGGAAATTGCTAGGCATGAAAGTGAGTGATTCTGAAAAAAAAATTGAATCGCAATTTAGTCCCTAAGGGTCGGAATTTCTGAATTGAAATAGTAAAGTTATAAGAATTAGTATAAGGGCAAGTTGGGCAAGATACTTAAGAGTATAAGGCTTAAGGTTAAAGGAAGGGGCAAAATGGACTTTTCATAATTAGTAAGAGTATAAAAAGAAAAAAAATTAAGGTTTGAAAATGGGAAAGAAATGAAGATGCAGTGGAAGAAGAAGACGAAGAGAAGAAGAAATTGATTTTCGATGAAATCACAAAGAGTTGAAGGATTTTTGTGAGCCAAATCAAGTAAGTTTAAGCCTGTTTCTTATTAATGGGTTGATTGATTCTTGTTTTGAGTGATTATAGCAAAAGAATGGGTTACTGATATAGGTTTTTAGGGTTATCGGGTATGGTTGGATTTGGGTTGTTTTGTGAACAAAATTGGTTTTAAGTGAGTTGAAAATGGAGTATTAGTGATGTTTAAGTGTTTAGATGATTTATGTTTTGAATAGATAGGCTTGAAATGGTTGAAAATCAGAATTCGGGGAAGGAGACGGGCTCACACGTCACGACGCGTGAATTTGCGCACGCCGCCCGCACGTCGCGGTGCGTCCAAGGACGCACGCCGCGACGCAAATAAGGGAGCACATCGTGGTGCGCATTTATGCCCTCGCTGCGGCGAAGACCCCTTTTCCTGATTAAACTTGCTTTGGTTTTTTTTAAACCATAACTTGTTGTACATATTTTCTGCGGAGATAATTTCTGATTTGTTATGAACTGGAGACATTGGTCTCCTCATTATGAAAGAGGGAAGTGTTGAATCTGTTTTTAAAGGTTTTAAATTTGGGATCGAAGTTGAGTGTAAAATATGGTTATATGTTGGAGATTAATTTTCGGATTTTCGTAACGAATTGACTGATTTGAGTACAAATTGAGTGTTGATATTTAGGGAAGTTTTTGACGGGAAAATTTTTTAGGTCAGTTTTGGGAATGTCATGGAAGTGCATGATACGTAAATTTTTGTAAATTGCTACATGAGTTTTATATTCTGATTGGGCAATGTGTAAAATAGAGTGTTTGAATTGTGATAGAGGCTTTTGAAAAGTCAGTCCACTGACATTGCTGATGTAACATCCCGTTACTGTTAGCAAGGGTGTTATGGTAATATTGGGACTGACTGATAGGCTTTACTGTATTTACTGA
>JANTNU010000234.1:25209345-25233731 GCA_024752395.1 Erythroxylum havanense
CTATTTCCTTCTAATGACCTACTTAAGTCAAAGGAAACATATAGACCATTATACCCCTTCTTGCAAAGCTTAAATCTTTCTAACTTAAGCAGTCTTCCCAAAATGCCCTCAAACATTTCATTTCCTTTAATTCCCATTTAAACCACACTATAACTAATTAATCTCAAATAAACCGAAGTTATCCATTAATACTCCCAATTTAATCGAACTAAGGCATAATCACACAATTATCAAAATTCATGGTTAATGACATCATAAAAAAAATTTCGGGGCCTAACATGGATCATCCACTTCAAACTCTTTGCTCAAATGATCTGGCCCATTCGGTAAATAAAATGTAATGGAATTTATAAAAACCGGAATTTGTCACCTTGAAAATAAAAATTTCAGCACTAGATTTTCATAAAACCGAATCTTTGTCATGACAACAAAATTCCAACACTTGTTTTCATTAAAACCGAAACTCATTCCATTAAAACCAAAAACCAGCACTTAGTATTTTATCAAAACCGAAACTTGATTCCTTGAAACAAAAATCCAACACTTGTTTTTATATTAAAAACCGAAACTAGATTCATTGTATAAAATTCCAGCATTGTTGTTTTCACAAAACCGAAACTATGCCAATACACAAAAGGATACACCAAAACCTTTACCTCTCCATTTCTTCAATCCATGGTTGCTCCATCTTCATCATTACATCAATTTGTACATTACAAAATCAAAGAAAACAAAAAAATGAAGCCAAGGAGGAAACATGGTGATGATAGACCACCCTCCTTATTACAACCAAATGAAGAAATCTTACATGATAAATTTAACTTCTATGGAAAACCAAAAGAGCAACACATACACCATATAGATTTCTATCACATAAAAATATTCAGCATATAAAAAATGATTGCCAACCCATGTATCAACCATATAGGAACCAAAATCATGCATTAGAAACTAGCTCTAATACTAATTGTTGGATCAAGAAAAGAAAGCATGCCATATTTGGAGAACCGACAGATTTCAAAACTTTTTAGAAATCTTGTTTGTAGCGAAAATAATATATCTAGATCATCGTGCCAATCTATACATGATATGGTATAAGGATAATATTAAACATAAACAAGATAGTGATATTACCAACTCCTTCGCTACAACTTTAATTCCTCGTTGCACTATCCTCTCCTTCTTCTTGTATCCAAAGCCTTTGCTTTTGAATCCTTTTCTTTGTCAATCTATCCTATCCTTGTTGTTGTATCCTCAACCAATTTGATTAACCTCTTGTTCTTCCAGGATAATTTGGTTAACAAAATCCTTTGGTAGAAAAAGAGAAGAAATATTTTGAGGAGATTTTCTTAGAAGAAATAAACCAAAAATGAGACTCTTCTCTTGCAAATTTCGGCTCACTCATGCATGAAAGGATAGAGAGAGTCAAACCATGCAAGAACACTTTCTTACACACTCAATTTCAGTTATGCATGGAATGGAAGAAGAGATAGCATCCAATGCATTACTTCTTACTTTAATCAATCATCAAGTAGCCAATAAATGGGACTCTTCTCATTTATCTTTAAGATGACTATATGAAAAAGACCATTAACTTAAATATGACTTACCAATTTCAGGTTTGGAAGATGAAAGAAGGAAGATGGTCCATCCAATGCACATATTTCTTCTTTAATCCAATGAATGCTAATAGGTTATATGCCAACATTAAAAGATAACCATTAAACCATTTAATGGTAAGTTCATAACTCCATTTAATGATGATAAACCATAATAAAGACCATCTTTATTTAGCAATTTAATGTCAAATGTGCAACTGCATCAGTCCATTAAAACAGAAATTACTACTCCTTTCTTTAAAAAATTTATTTTAATATAATTAATCTAATCAATTACATTAAACCAAAGTCTAACTCATTTATAAATAAACATTTGAGCTTCTAATTAACCATTAATTAGTGCAAGCCTAACATTCAATTTTGGGCTTCTAAAATCCCTATTTATATTTATTACTTAGCTTAATAACCTTCATTGAAGCCAAGTAGGGAATCTTATTGGACTTTGATAATTCAAGCTCCAAGAAGCCTGGAATTAGTTTAATCTCATTAAAATTAATTATAGCTTATTAATTAAATGTCATTCCATTAAAGACAATTAGTTGAACTCTTGAATTATTAAATACTATGAGAACACATATTTTATGTAGCGCCCCCTTATCACAGGATAGACACCGGAATACCCGTAGGTCATTCCGATATATATCTTACGATAAGGGTGAGCTACGAACGGTCACTACTATACTTCACATGGCATCATAATAATAAAACATCAATATAAAAATCACTAATTTTTTAAATCAACTTTTTCCTCATTTCATTCATCAAAATCAAGGAGTTTATACACCTGTCATTCTGTACTGTCTGTACATAAATCCCAAAAATCCTAAGACAACATGCTACATGAAAGAGGAAAACAACAGATCTATCTAAGTCATCCCAAAAGTCCCAGCTGACCGACCTGTGAGCCATGACTTCTCTCGCCAACACAACCTACACGGCAGGAAAAGTCCCTCTGGAGCTAGGAGTCTACTCTCGGTCCTGAAAAATAAGTTACAATTTTGGGTGAGTTTGTGAACTCAATGAGGTAACCATCATCGATGGTTCATTCAATTCATGCAACATCCAAGTATAGCACAGTTATTTCATAAACTCACATTCAGAAGTACCACATGATTGTTAGCACATAAGTATAAGGCATTTTGCCTTTCACTCAATCAAAGAGATTAAAACAAATGCATACTAAATGCGTATATCACACTTTTCCAATTTATTACGGTATTATGACCGAACGCCTAAACTGTCCCAATATGGGCGCATTAATCGTTGAGCCTGAGGCTCTAAATCACTGTGGGCTCGAGGCCCAAATATATTGAGCTTTTAGCTCTCGATGGTTGCTCCGGTCACAACTGTCATTATCTGATCATGCATTCATACATGGAATGCATATGTAACAATATAAGTCACAGTCAACACACGTGTCAAGAATTAGCACTTCATAAACAAGTAGTTCACAAATTCTCATACAAGTAGCACTTCTATGTCATAACTTCTCAATACATCGGGTCTTCTGTCCGGAATTCACAATCAAAAACACAATTCACTAACCCACCATTATTCACCACAATTTTCTAAGCAAATAATAATTGAGAGAACCGTCTAGGTCACTCACCAATAGCTTTCGAGTTAATTTCTGGAAGTATCGACAACGTCGGTGGATTGACGTTCCAAAAGTGCCTCTATAACAGTCAAAAATATACAAACATTACCAAATGTACAATCAGAAAATATTTAAAAATGCACATGTAGCAATTAAAATGTGTACAATGCATGTTCGTGACATTTCCGGTATTATTCCATAAATATTTATCAAAAAAATGTCCTCTAAATTTTAGAAGACCAAAGACATCAAAATCGCTCAATTCGGACCTCTATAGGTCCAATTATCGCTAAAATACGGACTAAAAAAATAATTACTCGGTCCTCTAACTTTGAACAAATCAATCCACATCAATTTCATCTCTAAAACTTCACAATTTCACGTAAAAATGAAATTAAAGGACTCACAAATCTGATGCCTTGAGAATCAGGTCAATCGGGTGTCCACAGATCAAGAATTCACCAAACTACTGAACTATGTTCAGAAAAATTTGTCCACAGATCAAGAATTCACCAAAATACTGAACTATGTTCAGAAAAATTTTTAACTCATTTTGATTAAATCAATCATCCTCAATTTAATCTCAAAAATCCAAAATTTTCCATGGACAGATATAGGGATGTCTAAGGAATCCAACGCTTCAAAAATCAGGTCGATCGGAGGTCGGGCGAAAAAGTTATGACCAAAAGAATGGAGAGAGGTCGGTCAGGAAAAATTCCAAATTGGAGCTCGCCAGGGCGACCGAGTGGCAGGGACCAAGTGGTGGCAACCAAGCGGTGGCAACCGAGCGGTAGCGACCGAGCGGGAGCGACAGAGCAGTGACGTCCGAGCGGTGGTGACCGAGCGGGTCACTCGCGAGGTTGACCTTCCAACTTCTAAAATTCATAACTTGCGACTCAGAACTCCAACTTTTTCAAATTTGGTATCAATGGAAAGATAAAAGAAAGCTCTACAATTTCCATGAAATACTGAAAAACCAATTCTGTCTCTAAAGGGGTCAAAAATCTCACTCATAGTCTTTTTCCAATTTAAGTCTCCCTAAATAGTATCACAACTTGTAAAAATCATAACTTTCTAACCCATTGTCCACAAATTCCATACTTTAACTCACTGAAAAGATCAGAAAACATGCTACAATTCTCATGAAGGACTTAAAAGCAAATTCCCCCTCTAACTAAATAAAATTCACACATGATTGTGGCTGCCCTGTTAAAGAGTATTAAATCAACATATCACCTAAATCATAACCATATTTGAAAAATTCATAACTTACAATCCCTACCTCCAAAATTAGCATATTATACCTCATTACAAAGCTAATACATTCCTCTATAACTTTCCATAAAATCACTTGAGCTAATTTAAACCATAACAGTCTAGAATTAGCTTCAAAGAACAGAAATCACAAAACCTATACTCAGAGACATTTCACACACAAAGCACATTCATTCTTTGAAAAAAACCATCTGAAAGTTCACAAGTCATAACTTTCAACCTCAAACTCAAAAAATATCATACTTAGTGGAGATAGAAAGATAACAAGAAAATCTTCAACTTTCATGAAGAACAATTTCACAAAATCTGTCTACATTAGCCTAGAAAAATTTCCCAAAGTTTCAGGTCACGAATCTGTAATTGCTAGAATTACCTCTATTCGCCCTGCACATATATCTCACTTTCAAAGCAAAATTTGAAACCCTTCCACAATTGGACAGAACTTCCTTCATAAAAATTCTAGCCAAACTTCTCAAGTTTAATTCAAGACAAACCTCATCCCAATAGCATAACCATATCAAAAGTTATGACCTAAACATTGAAACCTACTCACAATCAATTTTCCAGCTTTTACACCTAACTCTACTCCTATCACTCCAATATCATTTCCACACCAATAAGCATCCAATTTATTCAAGAAATCAGCCAAAATTTCATCAAGACCTTCACTTGAACAAGTAGCCACAAAATGACAGCACACACTTACAACTTTCTTTCTTTAATAAACACTCATCTAACATCATCAAACTTAATCCAAAATACTTAATTCACATACTACACATGCTATATCATTCATCTTCAATCAATCTTAAATCAACCAAGACAATAACCTACCCATATACATCTAACACAAGTTCATGCAATTAATGCCCAAGACATCACAATAAATGCATCTAACTACCAATTTAAGAACATAAAACATAAATCTTACCTAACAAGCTTCAAATCTTCAACTCTCCAAACTTTTCCCCAAATCTCTACCTTCCACTCACACCCACGGCAATCATCATCATCACAAGGCTTAAGTTTGGATTTATTTGTGAATAAAGGAGGAGCAAGAAAGTAACAAAGAAGAACTTTTTGTATGGAGGATGGAGAACCAACGAAGAAGAAAATAGAAGGAGGCTTTCGAATGAGAAGATGAGAAGAAGAAAGCAAAAGCTCTTAGGTCATTAGAAAGCATCAAGAATGAGGACCAAAAGCTAGGTGTTTTTCTTTTAGATAAAAACTAAGTGTAAGTCACTTGCCACTTGTCTTGCTTGTAGACACTCCTTTATTATCTTTCCAATAAAAATTCAATTTCTACTCCAATTTTTTCCCACAATTCCATGGCTCGAGGTAATAAATTCTAAAATCATGTATCTAACTTTCTAGTTCCATTGGACAGTCATTTTTAGTACCAAAAATCTAATCAATCTGCCACTTGGCAATTTTTCCGGTCTGAAAATTTATCCCGAAAAATTTTAGAAAAATTTCTAAAATCCCTAAAAAATGTAAAACACACAAAAAAATTCCACCCCAATACAATTTTCAAGCACAAAATCATATTTTCACAATAAACACATTTATAGACACATATGCCAGAAAATGTCATGAATGCATGTACAATTATGTGCATGTGCAAAAATTTCTATTCATGCATATATGGAGGCCATATTATGCATGATCATGCCGAGATAAGTTTACACGCTTACAACCCATTCCAAATTACTATTTTATCCTTTCCATCGGTGATAGGATGTTACATTTTATGTCCAATTGCAAACCCTATTTAGAACCTTATTATAGCCATCCGCACAACAAAAAGTAAAAATACCATTTTGCCCTTATGTTGGTTTTTCCTTCTAGATCTCCCGTTTTACTTTATATGGTGATTAACACACAAGATCTCATCTTGGTGTTAAGACTTGATGGGTAGCTAGTTCATCAAACTATTAGCCCTAGTTTAATCACCAAATCTCTTTAAAACATCTAGAAGTGATGATATCACTATAAACTCTTTATTTGAGTGAATATTCCCTGATACATGTTTCAATTAATAATTCCAACATACAGACACTAGATTAATACTCTGTAAAAATCCATTTCGATCATATCAAGAATTATAATGAAACACATACGAATTCACCACTCATCAAGATTGTGGTTTATAATAAGCGATTGCTTAAGTTGTATATTTTAAGATTAAAGTAATGGCCCACTTTATTCTTGAAACATACTTGATTCTAGATTCATTTAATAGTGCCATTATCAATAGGCAACTACTATCATGATATGAAACTCATCATTTCCTTGAAGTAAACTCCTTTACTTACATGGAGATAAATCACAACACTACAGTCTAAACCATAATCAAGCAACCAACTTGATTATTCAACTATTAATCCATTAATTTAGGTTCTAATAATATACATGTTTCCCATACATCTCTATGTATATGTATATTACTTACAAAAGAATCTTGGTACCTTATGATTAGATATATAATGCTCATTAAAACCAAACTCCTTTATTTTATTAATAGTAAATATTTCCATTACAAAACTGTAACTGAAGAAGATTAAGGTACATGTAAATACACTTGCTTTCCAAGGTACTATATTTACATAACTCCAACATGGAATATTCAATAAAATATGAATTTCATGTTAAAATATGTCACCATCGAGAAAACAAGATATGATGTGACTAAGATTCATATCACAATTGGGAT
Organism: Erythroxylum havanense; assembly: GCA_024752395.1. NCBI lineage: Eukaryota > Viridiplantae > Streptophyta > Magnoliopsida > Malpighiales > Erythroxylaceae > Erythroxylum > Erythroxylum havanense. The sequence goes on from JANTNU010000234.1 coordinate 25,216,550, forward strand.
CTTACTCATTACTTTCATGCCTGCTGTTACACCATCCAACATCTTTACATCATCTACCACCCCTATACCGGCAGAGATATCAGGGGTAAATGTTATGGATGAAAGAGATGGCCTCCAGCATGGAACTGAGGGAGTTAATTGAAGAACTTTCATTACAATTGTCAACAATTTGTAAGTGAAAATACATGAAACACCATATGTTTATAATTCATAGGTTTAAATTTAAAAATGATATAAAATTGGGTTTATATTAGGTTGATTTCATCTAGACCGTACTTAAGAAACATGACATCTAAGTTTAAAGAGAAGATTGATCTTAAGGGTTATATATAGAAGAATATCTCTCAGGTGACAAAGGATTTTTATTTTCAGGAGTTTGAGGTACGGAAATAATATTTTTGGTGTTTTTGTGATTAATTTTTATACATTAATTAGATAAATATTGTAGGTTATAAGTACTTATTGTATGTTTTTTCTTTTTTTAGAAAGATTTTTTTTGAGATTTTGAATTTGACACGGTTATTTATAAAGTATATAAGAGACATGCTCTTACATGTTATCAAACTTTATTGACGATATACAAGATTGGTGTATGACCTCCTTATATTTTTGAAGAAATATTGAGTCATTGGCAGCAATATTGAACATCACCCAAGAAAATATCCATTTCAGAGCATAATTCTACCAACAGTAGTGGAAGACTAGAGGCACAGAATCTTCCCATACACACTAGAGGAACTATTACCCACAACAAGTATGCAGAGAGACTTGTAAGTATCTACACTTTACACTTATATTCTTTTTTTTATGTGTTTCAATTTAATTTGATGTGTGAATTTTCAAACGAAAATATGTATATTATGGAGAATGATAATGTTATAAATGTTTGGTGTCATATATAGTTGTGTTGTTGAGTTACTTTCTTTGTTCAAATGGGGATAAATATCATAAAAATAGAGAAATTTTTGTCGAAATTTTTGTAAATTGTAGTTCACTTATAACATTTTGTTCTAATGTGGGTAGGAAGCCTACACCCTGTCAACTTTTTTTACACACTCCTACTAAAGAACTAAATGTATATGAAATTTATGCTTTAATATTAATGCTAAATAATTATCACTTAGTAACATAAATATTGCTTTCTGATAGGACCAAATACAAGGAAGTATTTAACAACAGTCTTATAGTCAAACATATCTTCATGTAATGGGTGGGAGGGACCATCGTGGAAGGATCTTTGGCTTACATTCATTTATGAACACATGTTATTTGCAGTCCTCCACATCTAGTACAGCAGCATCTAGTAGGCAATCCTCATCCAATGAAGCCCATGAGCTTCAGAACACAATACAGGCACTGGCAACTCAGTTGTAATAGTCGATAGTGTACATAGCCTAGCTATATAATCAGATGGATGAGTTGAATGGAAAAGGTAGCACCTCATCCCAACATTTAGAGCTTCCGCATTTAACAAATGAATAGTGTAGTTGTAGTTATTTTGTATAAATTAAATACTTGTTATTGTATATAATAAATTTTATTATTAATTAAGATAATTTTTACTTTATATCATTAATCAACGTTCTGTTTTAATAAATTAAATGTAGAAACAAATCAAAATATTATCAAAAAATAATTGATAACTATATAAATTATACATCAATCATAAGATTATCAAATAAAATTAAATTAAGGAAAATATTAGTAAAACAATATCATTAAATTTATTGACAAAAAAACAAAATTTGTTGGTAAAATATAGTAAATTTACTGACAGACAACCGAAATCTGTCGATAAAATGCGGTGAATTTATCGACGAAAAACTAAGATCCATTGATAAAGTTAGTCGTGAATTTACACCGACAGACATCCCCGATATGTCAATAAAGTTACGGATAGAGGAGCCTTGTTTGTCGCTAAAGTTACCGACTGAGAAAAATCTTCCGTCACTAAATTTACCGACAACACAAAAATTATCATCACTAAATATAGCAACGGAACATAAAATATCCATCGGTAATTTACGACGAACAATTTAAACTCCATCACCAATTAGTACTTATGGCAGTTTCTTTGAAGACTCATTCTGTCGGTAAATTTCATTGCTAACATAGTGATATATGTTTAATTGTTGATCTATTTAATCGTTTACACTTAGCGATTAATGACATGAAAATGCTTAAGATACTCACTTTAATTCATATATGATTTTAGGTACAATTTGGAACCAAATAAATTAAAGTGAGTCGAAAGCACGACATATGGGTCATTTTCTGAAGATTAATTTTTACTTGTCTTCATGGAACAAGAAGAAGAAAATTAAAAGGTAAGAAAGAAAACACAAAAGAAGACAACCAAGAAGTTGTCAAATAAAATAACGCAACAGCTAGAATGAAACAAAAATGGTAGCAGTCCATGCAAAAAACCCCAACATTTGGATAACACAAGAGCATCAAATGACTGCGTTTCACACAAGCGTCTTATGAAAATACAACGTTTAATGGCAGCAACTGTGCGTTTTATGCAAAACGCACAGCAACAGTTGCGTGAATAGGAAAAATCCCCCTATCTTTATTTGTCCCATCAAGCTACAACTTTGGGGGGAGGTCTACGTTTAACGTTAAACGCAGACAAGGAGCTTGTATGAAAAAGAGGGGCTGGCGGCTTGGCTACATGAAGAGAGTGGCTAGCGGCTTGGCTGCATGAAGAGAGGGAAGAGCAACTTCGGCTTAGGCTTGGCGGCAGGAAGGGCTACAAAGGTTGTGCATGGAATGAACAGTAGTGTTAGACCACAAACTCTTAAACCTTATTCATCCCATCAATGAACAGTAAGGCATAGTGAGAGGTGTGAAGTGCTACGACAGAATAGTAGGCAGGCAGTACATGAAGGAGAACTAAGGGGGTCTTCGATAGGGCTACAACATAAGGGCTAAAGCATTTTTTTTAGGAAAGACTTATGAAGGGCTAGACATCCTGACGTTAATTCGAAGGCAACATCGATGCCAACGACTCGGGTTAAGTATTTTTTATCATTTTGTTGTTTCTTTCTCTCATTAAAAATTGATTGTGATATCCTATGTTAATTAATTTAGGATTTGTGTATGGATAATCGAATTTTTGTTATTGTGTATGAACCCATTGGGTATTATGAGATGATAATTTAAATACGTTCATTGGATCGTTAATTCCAAACCTATTACTAAATTTTTGATATAATCCGTAATTGTTATGTTGACATTTATGCGTAGTGACTAATGATTCGTAATCATTAAGGATAACATGACTTAGGTTAAATGACACATCATATGTGGTTGTTGCCTTGATTAATCAATTTTTCTAATTCATAAGGCTACTGCCTAATTAAATCTAAAGATCGTATCCTAGGTTATTCGGTGGTTAGGTTTAATTAACGATTGTATCTTGATTAAACAGAACCTAAGGAAAAACTCGAGTTAATTGTTAACCCACAATTAATAGTTGCTATGAGATGTTAAAGAACAACAAATTAATGAAATATGCTTAATTATGATGTAGGCCAAGATTGAACCAAAGAACCTGGTCCTTACCGAATTCTCCACTTTTATCATTTTTTGCATGTTTTCTGTAATTTGTTTTTATTAGTTAGTTTCATTTTATTTTCTTCTTTAAAATACAATCCCCCATTAACCTAAACACTAGTTAATTTCATTTCATAAACTTTACACACACTCTCTGTAGGATCGACCTAGACTCGCCACTGCTATAATCGTAGTCTAGTTATTTTATTTTGACTAGCGTTATGATATGTAGTCACGTAGCTTGCCAATGGAAAACTTTCACATTCCGTCGGTAATTTATATTGCTAAACCCCATTTTTCTTGTAGTGTATGAGTTACCTTTAGAGATTGACAACCTCTTTTTAATGCCATCAAGGGAAGAATGGGGACTTAAAACACAAAGAATATATCATATGGTGGGATATTGCAACTCATCTCCTCTATTTTGCATAATCTTCATGTGCACTAAAGATCTCATCCATGTCTCCTTTGAAAAACAACTAAAGCAATAAAAAAAATCTGTTAAAAAACTTCTTATAAATTTGGGATCCAAACAAAGCAATACAAGCAAAGGTAAAATTGAAAAATGTTTGTGCCTCTAAAGTTGAAGAGGGGTTTGGGGATCAATTATGTTAAAGTTGTGAACAATATATTATTAGCTAAAGGAATTTGAAAGCTTCGTATGGACAAAGAATCCCTTTGGATAATATGGATACATACTCAATTTCTTAATAGAGAAAACTTTTGGAACTTCAAATCTCAAGTATGCACAACTTAGACATTACTTCAAATGTTAAAATTAACGATATTACATATTAAATGCATTATTGGAGATGGGAATGTCAGTTCTTTTTAGTTCAATAATTGTCATATACAAGGTCCATTTTACAAGCTTCCTGGCTTTCACAAGCTCAAGGATATATTGCCAATTAATCAATTCGAAAATTAGGGAAGTGGTAATTGGAAGAACTTGAGTTGTTAGTTAAGAAGATTCATAATAATGTTCAAATTAGCAGGATATAAACCCAATCCTATAAGAGAAGATTCAACCAGGAGGACAGCTCATAACTCAGGTGACATATATATATACACAAGCTCACACACACACATAGATATATATATATATATATAGAGTGTATAGAGAGAGAGAGATGAGGTGCGCTCGCTTGGCCCGCCTGTGAGGTTGTACGTCAATTGAGCCCTCAAAGAGGTGTGCCCGCTTGGCCCACCTATGGAGTTTCCTTGAATAAAAAAAAAATTAGTTCTGAATGGTAATTCCACCGATCTGAAGGTTCTCCAACTTCTTTGGCCTTCTGTAATTCTTCAACAGAAGAGAGCATAACACAACAGAGACTGAAGACGCAGCCATTGCAGCTCCGGCTATCCATGGCGGTAACCGGAATCCGGTACTTGGAAAAAGTGCTCCGGCGGCTATAGGTATCCCAAGGACGTTATAACCCAAAGCCCAAATATAGTTCAAACGGATACGAGAAAACGTTTTCCGGGAAAGGTCTATGGCAGTAATGACATCCTCCAAATTGTTCTTCATCAGAACTATATCAGCAGCTTCTATGGCGATGTCTGTTCCTGCACCTATTGCCATTCCAACATCTGCTGCTACAAGTGCTGGAGAGTCATTGATGCCATCACCGACCATCGCTACTACGTAGCCTGAGGCCTGTAGTTGAGAGAAATCAGTAAAGCTAATTACAAAGCGAAAGACAAAGATTATATGATGGTCAGGAAAAACACCTCTGTATTTATCAGTCTTTACGGGCAAATGGGCAAAGGAATTTAAAGAATGAAGGAGAAAGATATTATATATATATACTACCTGTAACGCCTTCACTTTCTCTGCTTTCTGCTCAGGTCTGGCTTCTGCTATAACAGTGTCGATCCCAACTTCTTTGGCAATCGAATTTGCAGTGCCCCAGTTGTCACCGGTCACCATTATACTCCTGACATTCATGGACTTGAGAAGGGAAATGACTTCGTATGCACTAGGTTTCACTGGATCGGATACGGCTAAAACTCCTGTCAATTCATCGTCTACGGATACTAAAATCCCAGTTTGGGCCATCCCTTCAATATCTGCGAGCATCTCTTCAACATCAATAGGAATAACAATGTTGTTATCTGTCATCAGGCTTTTGTTTCCCACCATTATTTTCTTGCAGTGCACCATAGCTTTCACGCCATGGCCAGTAATTGAGATAAAGTCTCGTGCTTTTGGCCAGACAGGGTTCTCTTCATCTTCTTTGAATTTTTTGGCATACTCTACAATGGCCTTAGCTAAAGGGTGCTCACTGTTTACCTATTGAAGAAATTTGGTGAGAACTGAATTAGAATTACGTATCTAACTTGAATTGTTCAGTAACCATTAACGATAGGAAAGCAGCATACCTCGGTTGCCGCAATCAATTCATAGAAGTCCCTTAGGGCCATGGTTTTCAAAAGTCTTGTGTTAACAACCACTGGCTTTCCAATTGTAAGAGTTCCTGTCTTATCAAAAACAACGCAATTCACCTACAGAATTGACGAGATCTTGTTAGCTTACTTTATCATATGCAAAATGGACAAGAATTGAGATAAAAGAGTGAATAGAAGATGGGTTTGTTAGCTTACTTTATGAGCACTTTCTAAAGCTTGGCCACCTTTGATCAAAACACCCTGAGATGCTCCAACGCCAGTACCAACCATGACGGCAGTTGGAGTAGCTAAACCAAGAGCACATGGACAAGCTATAACCATGACAGAGATCCCAAATTGGAGCGCCAGCTGAAAACTATCCATGGACTTTGGGATCCATGATTCTGGATAGCCATGGAAATGTCCAGCTAAAAACCAGGCAAGCCAAGTTGAAAATGAAAGACTGATGACCTGTAAAATTATCAAAAATTAAAACTTCCAATTTCAAGTAAATTATTAACCATAATGCTAACATGTACTCACCAGAGGCACAAAGAACTTGGAAATACGGTCAGCAAATTTCTGGACAGGAGCTTTAGCCAACTGCGCTGACTCAACAAGACGAACAATCTGAGAAAGAGCACTCTCTGATCCTACCCTTGTCACTCTAATATGCAACACTCCATTTTCATTGACGGTGCCCCCAATCACTGCATCACCCTTCCTCTTTGCCACCGGTCGCGATTCCCCTGTGATCATGCTTTCATTTACATGGCTCTGCCCCCATATGACAAAACCATCTGAAGCTACTTTGGCACCAGGAATAACTTTAATTACATCGTCCTTTTGTATCAGCCTGCTGTCAATTTCTTCCTCATGTACCACATTTCCCTCACCGCCTAGACTCAACAATATCGCCGTCTCCGGTGCTAGTTCCATGAGCTTGGCAATGGCCTCAGATGTCTTTCCTTTAGCCAACACTTCCAGGTACTTTCCAAGAAGAATGAACGAGATTAGCATTGAGCTGGTCTCAAAGAAATCAGTGCCCTTGAAACCTGGAGAAGTAGCTGATCTTAAGACAGAGTAAACAGAATAGAAGTAGGCTCCATTGGTTCCTAACATGATCAGCACATCCATGTTAGCAGAACCATGCCGTAATGCTTTGTAAGAACCTGAATAGAATCGCCTGCCTATGAAGAACTGTACTGGAGTTGATAACACCCACCTCAGAATCTCTCCTATGCTCAGCATATTAACCACTTTCTTGTCCAATCCATACTTTATCCCAGGAATGTACATGAAAACCATAGATGTAAGGAATATAGGTATTGTAAACATCAAACTCCATAAGAACAATCTCCTATACTGCTTAATTTCCTCTCTTCTATGGCTCTCCCTTTCTCCCTCTCCTTGAGGAAAGATCATTGCCTTGAATCTGCCAGTCCCAGTTGATTCAATTACTTTGATGAAATTTCTAGGACCAGTGACATCGGGTTTGTAGGAAAGAGAAATCTTGCTTAGTTCAGGATGTATATCAATGTCATGAACACCTGGCAGTGCTTGGAGAGAATTTTCGATGATTCTCATGGAATTGTCTGTCCTGACACCATCAACTTTAAGCTGGATCTTGTCTATGTCTTCACCAGTGCTGATCAGTACGGCTTCAAATCCAGTATCATAAATGGCTCCTAAAAGCTGACCACAGTTCGTCATCTTTGGATCAAAACGAACTTCTGCTTCTTCAGTGGCTAAGGCTACTTGAGCGGCATTTACACCTTCAATTGCTTGCAAAGCTTGTTCGACAGTGGAGGAACAAGAAGTGCAAGTCATTCCATTGATGCGGATTCGGCATACTTGTGTGGATTTATTGTCACTGGTCTCTCCTCGGATCAATGTGGCCTCAAATCCAGCATCTTCAATTGTCTCCCGAATCGTCTCTTCCTGTCATAAATACAATGGAACGTGTTTTTGCATAATTTGTCGTCTGCGAAATTAAAGAGTTGCTTCATTCCAGCTTAAAGTTTTTGTCAAATTTTTTTTTAGTTGGTAAATAGTTATACTTTTTATTCCAAACATATTAGATAAATTTTAAAGAAAAATTATTCTTAAGTAAATAAATTTATTTTATCTCTCAAATAATATTTATTAAAAATTATTAATAAATTATTTTATTTTATTTTATTTATTTTAAATATATTTTAATCATTTAAATCAAAATTTTATTTAAAATTGATATATTTTGAATATGTCTTAAATTTAATTATATTTACTAATAATTATTTAATTTATTTCATTGCACTTAATTATATAAATTAAATTAAATTATTAAATTAAATTAAATTATTCATAATTCTTATTAATAATTAATTTTAATTAATTAAATATTTAATTATTAATAATTCTTATTAAAATTTTATATATTAAATAATTAAATAATATATATCTAGTTGATAGTAATTTACATTATAAAAACAAATATAAAAACAAATTTTACTTTTGTTGTTTTCATAATTTTTGAAAGCAGGAAAAGATTAAAATCAAAAGTTGAAACTAAAAACCAAAATTTGGAACAAAAATAAAAATAGAAACAAACTTTAAGATATCAAATAAAGCAAAGTATGAGAATTAAGTTACAATTGGAAATTTACTTATTTCACACCAGTCAAATGATAATAATTAATACCTATGAATTTGGATTTGAACTCCAACCTAAGGAAATAGGAGAACTGAGATCTCAAATTATAGACAAATAATTTTATTTCTATTGTTTTCCCTTTTTTAGTTTTCGTTTGCTAAATTTAGTTATCTATTTTTAAATAAAAAATATTTTATTGTTAAGTCCAATAATTACTTATTAAAATAAATAAATTATTTTAATATATATTTTAAATTGAAATTAAATTTATTAATTTTGAAAATATTTTAAATTTAAATCATATATTAATTATTTTATTTTAAAATTTTTGGTATTTTAAATTTAAATTATTTATTAATTATTATTTATTTGAAAATATTTTATTTTAAAATTTTGAATTAAGTTATTATATTAGATTACTTATAATTTTTATCAGTAACTAATATTTAAATTAATGAAATATATAATATTAAATTAGCAATGCTCTTAACAACTTAAATGATGGATATTTTAAATTTGAAAACTAACGTTTAAGAAGTTGGTTAGTTTTATTTTTATTTTTCAAATATTAGTATAAATTTCTTAAATTTTGTTACAATAAATAATTAAATAAGTAACCTTTTATTTAATAAACTAATATTTATTTGTTAATATATATTTTAATTATTAAAGTCAATTTTTAAAAAAATTATGGATCTTTAAGATAAATTTAATTTAAATATATTTATCAAATAATTACCAAATTTAAAGTTTTTATTTTTAAAATTAAAATTACATTAGTCATAATTTTAATTACTAGTTAATATTAGACATCTAAATAATATATATCTAATTGATTTTAAATTAGACTATGATTAAAACAAACAAAAACTAACTTTATAATTCCATAAGATATGTAAACTGAAAAAAGGAAAACAGAAAATTGAAGACAGAAAGTAGAAAGTAGAAAATAGAACTAAAGTTTTTACTCAATTTAAAAATAAAAACTAAAAAATAAAAGTGGCAGTGAAGACAAATAAATAAGTCGTGGGAGAATTTTTTTGTGTTTTTGTCAGTTTTATTGTTTTAAAAATCAGACCGGGTCGGTCGGTTCGATCGGTTCGACCGATGACCGATCGACTATTATGTCTGGTTCACTCTAAAAAATCGGTTCTTAATTGAACCAGTGGGAATCGGTCAATTGACAGGTCTGGCCGGTCTAGTTCGATCGGTTCAACCAATGATTCAATAAATTTTTTATTTTTTAAAATATTTTTTATATTATTTGATATTTTTGTATTTTTTAATAATATTAATATTATATATAATTATGACATCAAATCGGTCGAACCGATCAAACTAATGACCTATAAAATTTCCAATCCAATGTCCAGTTCGAGTTTCAAAATACCGGTGAGCTTATTTCTGAAATACATAACGTAACCCTGCCAACTTCTCCCACGACTGAGGGCAGTCTTCGAGCTAGAGTTTAGACTACACCAAAGACTAATAATATTATTATTATTGGCAGTATCTCTTTTCTTTTTCTATCATTTAATTATGACAACACACAAACAACTTCACAATCTTGTGCGTAGGTAAATCGTTTTCTTCATGTACGTTAGAAAGAAAAGCAATAATTAATATAAAAGTTGGCGACGCGTGCAATCAACTTACGTTCACAAAATTTGGGTGGAAGATAACTTGAGCTCTGTTGTTGAGAAAATCAACTGCGGCTTCTCGGATTCCGGGAAGTCTCTTGACGGCCTTCTCGACGGAGCCGGCACAAGCTGAGCATGACATGCCAATCACGGAAATCAGCACCTTGTCCTCCGGTTGTTTCTGGGTTGTTTCCTCTACCGTGACACCTTTGGGGTATTTGGGCATCGAAGGGTATCTGGGTCTCGCCGACCAGTTGCCATAGCTCTTGTCGCGTATGCAGCTTAACGCCAAGAATTTGGTGGCCATGGATATAGCTATATTACGATTTACGGCACTGAATTCATATACCATAACAAGCAAGGCTAGTGTTAGGTTATATAGTGCTTAGTATGGAAGCTTACTTACGGTAGATGGAAGTGGAAAAACTGTATTTTAATGTCTCAAATTTTTCTGTACGAAATATGAAAGCGTTATCTTAGGTCAACGGTAATGGGCGCTTTGCTTTGAATTGGACTAGATAGAATACAACATAATCCTAGAATTCGTGCCGTCATATATTTTTGTACGAAACATGTTATTAAAATGTTAACTACAGAACACTCACGGAGAACTGGGGAGAGGTTAAAGTCGTCGTGGCAGTTTTTAAAAGGTGATTACAATAAGAAAATGATAATACGAATATGATGTACGTAGCCTTAGGTCATTTTTTGATGAGTTTTTATATTTATAACGTAAACGCCTTATACAGTTATACTATAGGCGCTTGGCTTGGAATCTTAAGCCAGAATCTGAATTAGTGTTTATCTGTCTCTGTAAAATTCTGAGGAGTATTTTCTGAACCCACACTCGCTTGGAATAAGGATTATCGGCATATCAAACTAGAAGTGGATTCCACAAAGATGCTGAATTCTCAATTCTCTCATCATGTTCATCAATGAATTATTCACTCGAAACTGGACAATTGTACGTCGACATATCTATCAAGAGAGTAACAAATGTACAAATTGGCTTGTGAATTTTGCATAATGTTTTGACTTCGAAATTACGATCTTTAATATTACACCTCACTGGGTGTCATTCTACTCTTTTAGAAGAATTTCGGGTGTCTGTTTTCTTAGATTAATCATATAAATGTATCGTATTTCTTCCTTTTTTTTGGTCTTTAACCAAGGTATCCACCGGCGGACCTAATAACTAATCCCTTCGCTGATGGGAAGGCATCTCACTGGATGGAACAACTAGCCTAAGGATTTAATGCTGCTCCATACTTAAAACTAAGGATCGAACCCCTGAACTTTAGTTAAGGATCGTATTTCTTCCTTTAATAAAAAGAAAACTTAACTTTCACCATTGCGCAATTTTATAAACCTAAAAACTAATACGTGTAACTAATTTTACGAAATTGAGGTGCTGGATTATCTTTATGAAGCCCCCAATTAGAAGTATTAAACATTTAAATCTTTTGAGGTGCTTATCACTTCCAACCGTAAAAGAAAAGGGCCAGTAAAATTGTCTTGCTTAGGTCAGGAGGTGCGACTTGTTGTTTTTAAATAACGGATGCGGGTGCGATCCGGTGGGATACTGGAAGTGGCCTTGGAGGCTGGGATATTGAAAGAGAGATTCACGGAATCTTATGGAACTTATTATTGTTACTCAAACCACATACTAACATCTTTTAACTCACTGTACTATGATTATCTTAAAGAAATATATCTCCTACAATTGCCTGGTCTTGAAGAGTTAATGTGGAAGTTTACTTACGGTGGAAAACTCTACTTTAATGCCACAAGTTTCCTTTACGAAAGCGCTATGTCAGGTCAGGTCAATGGTGGGAGTCGATAAGTATAAGCCTAAAGTTCTTGTCATCATATATTTTTATACAACATACACTGATGGAGAGGATAAGTCGCAACGCGTTTCAAGAAGGTGATTAGGGTAATAAAATAATAATAATAGAGGTCTTTTTTAATGAGTTTTGGTTTGGGTGAGCTCGTACTTAGAGGTTTTGTCCTCTTTAGTCTCCTAGATTTTGTCGCTTTTCTCTTGGAGAGTTAAACCTGAAACCTCAGAATTTTATTGGGTGTAAGACCTACGTAGTGATGAATCTAGGATTTTAGTCTTGGGGAGGCAAGGAATTTAGTTTTATAGGGGCTATAGCCCTATTTAGTTTACAATATATATATATATTTTTTTTTTTTGAAAAAAATTTTAATTTTGTAAGGGCTATAGCCCTTGTTAGTCCTCCCTTGGATCCATCCCTGGATCTACGTCTCTCATCACTAAGCTACATATGGTTAAGTTAAGTTTATACGTAACTTAAACATCTTATGGTTAAATAAAAACATATGGCAGCAAATCAATTGATATTTGACTTTTTGTTCTTCAATTGTGTAACCGAATGGTAACTTTCACCATTGCGCAATGTTATAAACTTAAGTTATTATTATCTTAAAACTTTAACAAATTATGATATGTAGAAATTTTTTAAATTCCATGAAGTGAAATTGGGACAAATAATTTCGTGTTAGTATGGGTTGGTATTAATCATATTGGCCAAAAATTGAAGTCAGAATTTTCTTTACTAACCAATTCAAGTATTAGCTTGTTCCAAAACAGCTTCAAGTTACACTACACCATTACATTTATCAATGTCAACTAATACTTTCAAATATTTAAAAATTTATGTTTATGTTTAAGTATTTTAAAAATAAAATATTTTTCAAATAGTTATAAAAATTATTATTCTTAATTTCATTAATATAATTATTGAGTCAAATTTGAAATAATTTTCAATTTTAATTATAATATAGAACTAAATTTTAGTAAGAAAATAATTTTCATCTAAATAAAAATACCTTTTATATTTATTGGTTACTTTCATCATTCAAATATTTGCTTTCACACACTTTTTAATTTCCTTTTCACTTTATTTTTGAATAATTATTTCTAGATTAAAAACATAAGCTTATATGTTTAATTTTTTTTATATCCTATGAAATTATTTTAATTATTATTTTCATAATCTAATTTTATTACAAGTAACTATTTAATATTGACTATTCAAAAGATTTAGAATTAATATCATAAATTTTACAATAAGAGAATAAATCTTAAATACGTCGTAATTTCAAAAAATATATAAAACAATACTTTATTAATATTAAAATCGATATCAATTTAGTATGGTATTTACAAAATTAACCTTAATGCTAACTACTGACGCAATTAAACAAAAATTATACGGGAATCCCAATAATACTTTTTTTAATCTTCTATCCGATGATCATTACTATGTATTCAACTTTTTTTTATTTAATTTGATTATAATCAATTTATATTTTGTTTTATTCTGTAATAATTAATTTAAATTTTAGAATATTTTAAAAATAAAAAAATTAGACTCTTAATGCACACTAAAAGTTTTAAATTTAAGAACATTTTTACAATATTTAATTTTCTTTTGTCTTCAAACAAGATCTTTCAAAAGTTGACTTTAGAAGCCATCTTAATTATGGTGTTCGTGTGGTGTTAGTGTTACAAGAGCGTACTCATCATCACATAGTGCGTACTCATCATCACATAGTGCGAGAATTGGACTTTTTGGTAAAGAAATTATTTTTAAAAGATTCATTTGTAATATCACATGAAAATATTACAAAATTACAAATAAATGTGCATATATATGTCAAATAAAATAAAAAAAAACTAAGTAAATAAGTCAAATAAACATGAAAGATGTAATAAAATAATTAAATATATAAATACAAATAAATAATAAAAAGAAACAGTAATAACATTAATAATACAACTAGGTAAGGCAATACGAAAATAACATCCATATAGAACATTTCAAAAATTAACACTGGTAAGATAACTATACTTACCAAAAAAGACTCTAGACTTCATCCCAATAAAAAAGAAACAAGCTACATGAGTAACTCTGGATATGTCTCTCAACACATTAATTACTCTAAATAGGAAATTAACTAAACTAAACTATCTAGAAAGTAAATATTATGCTCTTTAAGAGAGAACCTCATACATTTTTATATAAAACATTTTGTTAAATGTTAACTCCAGAAAACTCGTGGGGCTAGGTCGAAACGCTTTTCAAAAAGGCGATTAAAGTAATAAAATAATAATAATACGGCTATGTGAGTTTTTACGGGTAACTTAAACACCTTATTTTTAAATAAAAACATTTGGTTACAAGTTAATTGATGCTACTATTAGACTTTTTGTTTGGTAATTGTATAGCGGAATAATTAGTGTAAGCATTGCGCAATGTTAAAAAGTAATAAGGAGTGGCCTAAATAGTTTGAACTCTTCACTAAAGGCTCTCCCTTTCAGAATGTCTTGAGTTCGAGTCGCGTCAAAAGAGGAAAAATAAGAAATCTTCTTGCCGATGATCCTCTAATTCTCTGAGCAAAGTTTTTTGATCGGATCAATTACGGATGTCTCGCTTCTATCGATAGTGTGAGAGTTTGAGCTATTAGGAAATCTGGGGGCTAATGGAAACTTGATGTTGAGCAAGGCCAATGATCAATCATCAGCTGAACAATTAAGTATGTAAAGACTCCTTATGTGTAGAAGTGTACAGGCTATGTAAGAACTTGAAAGATCTTGAAGTTTCAGGTTTACATCCTATAGGACTCTTAAGGTGGGATCTTAGGGACTTAGAATTAGTCCGGCTAAGACAGGATACCTAATGTAATAAAAAAAATAATAATTCTTTCTAATTATCAAAGCACGTGATTTTCTTTTTCCTTTTTTTGCATATTTTATCGGATTAAAGTGTTAAACCTCGTATGTAAACTTCTATTGTTTCATAGGCCTGACAATTAAACTTAACACTTGTCACTCCCACCTGTGTCCTATTAATTGAAGTGCTAATGTTAATGGCAGGAAAGTAACCCACCAAAACTATTGATACGACCTTGTCTTCTTAAATTACGAATGGGATTAGGCTTGACAATTTTGGTCTGACCGGTCCAATCTGTCCCAATTTTAGCTCGGATTGACCGAGTCATGGCCTAAAATAGTTCGACGCAACCGGGTCATGGGAACGATGTCAATTTGTCAAAAATAACATTATTTTGTAAATTTTTTATAAAAAATAAGGATGGTCTGGGACGGCCTGCGGGCCATCCAATGAGGGGTCGGGCCAAGAGCAACTCAACCTGGCCCGACCCTTTGACATCCCTAGTTAGGATTTGGTAGGATACTTCGAGTGGAGCCTCAAGCTCGCTCAAGTGGAATATTGAAAGAGGGATTCTTGATTTGCCCGAATCTTATCGAACGTAACTACTAAGCATTTTTAATCAACCTACATAATAAAATCTTTTAACTATACTTTAATAATCTTAAACTTTAAAGGGTAACATGTACTTCTTGTACAATTTGACTACTTAAGTTGAATAGGAAAATATTTTAATTCCTTTTTTATAAAATAATTTGAATGGAATTTTTGTGAAGTGAAATTTGAATAAATCCTAAATGAAGGACCTATCGATACTAGTCAATAGTAATCACATTAATCAATAATTGGAACCAAAATTTTCTGTATCATACCAAATTCAAGTACTAAGTTATACCACAACATTTTGCATTATATTTTTCACATACGTCGATAGATTGATTGATATATCAAAATATCCAAAAATATTAGTTTTAGAAAATTAAAAGCAGATATATTTTTAGGCCTAAAAATATTTTTAATAGTTAACATGTTAATTTTTTAATTTTAATTTAATAATAGAGCTACTAACTCAAATCTTAAAATATCTTTAACTTTTAATTATAATATAAAACTAGAATTGTATTTATTTTCATTTAAATATAATTAATTTAAAATTTAAAAATATTTTTTAAAATACAAATAGCTAAGATCTTTTAGTATACTCTAAAAATTAAAAAATTTCTTCACAATATTAATTTTTCTTTTACCTTCAAACAAATTCTTAACTCTAGTAGCCATTTTTACTAAGGATGGCAAAAAAATACCCAACTCGGCTCGGGGTCAACGGGTTTGGCTTAGTCAAACTAGCCCACGGGTCGGGTGGGTATTGTTAGGGTCCGATCATGCATCTCATACATAATATATATCAAATATACGCGGTAGAAATAAAACGGTACCTCAAAAACTATATCTACTCATGCATATAGATACAGAAAAAAAAAACAAAAACATGAAATATAAGATGTTTACATACCTTTCTGACGATCTCCTTCGTTCTTTAATCTTCTTCGCGTTGGGTTGTCGCAAACCACAACGATCATTGCAAACTGTCTCTAATGAAAGTCCAAATGAAGATAGAAGGATGAAACATCGTTAGGAGATGGCTAAAATTCTTTTTTTGTACTATCAAAGACAAAAACTCTTGAGAGAATTAAAGAGAAAAAGTGTATGTATAAGAAAAAGAACCTTTCTTTTTCTATTTATGTGTCTTACACAAGATGTACAAAAATTATCTCAATTTTTTGCACCATTTGGCTTTCTATAACCCTTATCACTAATGGAAAGTTATTGGAAGTTAATGGTCATAAATAGCATGCATGAATGGAAGTTATGAGAAGTTAATGACCACGAATAACATGCATTAATAGAAGTTATGGGAACTTAATGGCCATGATAGCATGCATTAATGGAAGTTATGAGAAGCTAATGACCATGAATAACATGCATTAATGGAAGCCAACAACACTTGTTTCTAGTCCATTCCATGCAACGTTTTCTATCATGATCACATCACGATACAATCCCAAAATACTCTCTCATATCTTGAATCACCATTCAATACTATTTTACTCATCCTTCGAATCTCCTATGTGTTGGACCCCGAACCTTGAAGCAAAATTTAGAAATAACAAATGCAATTAAAAGTGTTGTGTATGTGATTTGTGTTATAGATGACTATAATATTAGAATGAAAATCATGTATGGATGATGAGTGAGAAACC
>JANTNU010000234.1:25236236-25246968 GCA_024752395.1 Erythroxylum havanense
TGTACCATGGACTTCATTAATTTGCTTATAGATCAATATCCATTCATAAATAATGAACATCAAATTAATGAAATATGTCTTTATTTATTTATTCATAAAATATTTACACAACTTTGTACAAAATGCGCTAAAGGCGATTGCCTTTAGGGCACTACTCTAACAGCCCTCACAGTCTCGTTTAACGCTCATCCCTCAGCCTCAGCACTGCCTCCATCTATCTCCCTTCATCCCTGATCCTGACCCAGAACCCAGTTGCTTTTACTTCTCTATTCTTCTTCTTTTTTTCTTATTCTTCCTTTGTTATTCTTCTTCTGTCGTTAGTGTCGTGTCCACGTCAAGCTATCGAAGTCACCAACACTCAAACAACTAACGGTGAATGGTCCAACGTACTTAATAAGGTAATATCTCATTCTCTCTTAGACAAATTGGTTGTTTGAAAACTGATGTGGATAATTTGAGAACTTTGTATGTTAATATTGGGAATATAGGATACTGTTTGTAATGTACTTGATAAAATGTCACAAAGATTGTTTTTGTTAGTTGTTTTATGTAAGTTCCAATTTCAAACATCAACTATAGTTTTTTATCCTTCTTTTCACACTGTTGTTCTCTTAATTGTATTTCGATATGTTGATCAATGTTTAATGACTCCAATGCGTCTGGGATTGCCTGTGCCTGGATCAATTACAGAAATGAGAAGTAATGTTCCTTGTTAGTTCAAACTTTATGTGGTCTTCATTGCTGAAGTTTTGTACTAGATGGGTTTCATTAATACCCACCATTCTTGAATAACATTCCAACTGTAGATTATTCTTTGTCATTTTCTTTATATTATATTCAATTTTCTTTAGATTATTCTTAAGTAACTAAAGTGATACATACTCCCTTTCCAAAATGAAAATTAATGGAAAAAAGATGGTTAATGTTATAAATTCATGAGATTATTCTTCAATTTTTTTCTTTTATTTAAAATTCTGTAATACATCTATATATTATATAAATTTCAGTATTACATGCTTAAAGAGCTAAAAGTTTACGTACTACATCTACATCTCACAGGGTATAAATGGAACTATATAATAGAGATTTATGATATATTACCTCTATTATAAATCAATTCCCTATCTCATATACTACAGCTATGAGAATAACTGTAGACTCCATTAGTAAATCAGTTTATTACTCATTATGGTTTTGATGTCTCAAGCTATAGCTGTGATTCTTATCTTCTACACTATTTTTTAGGTTATGGTTTCAACATTGCATTGTTTCTAACAAAACAATTATCTATCCTTTTGACACCAAATGTTAAGTATATTAACGGTTAATAAACAATTTATTATATGAAAAGGTAATTTAAGCAATATTATTGATTATGAGAAATTATGAGTTGTTAAAGGAATAAAAGTGTTCTTATGAATACAAATATGAACCAAAGGCTATGAGTAAGGTTTATTTGGTATAAATGAATGAGAATTGGAAAATTATGTTAATGTATATTGCTAGAAAAGGTTGATGAATGTATGATTGATGAATTTAAAGTAATCAAACTTATTCAAGGTATAAACCTGAATGCAAAATGGTAATATACATGTTATAATAATTGAATGGCCAAGATTTGTGAAGAAGAATACATACCTGGAAAGGTCAATTGAACATGAATTGAACATGACACACATATATATATGCATGATTGTATATTCATATGATTAAACAAATTAATGATTGGGAACTATGTGTGTATTGCGTGACTATAGACACACAAGTTGATCACCAACATCTAGACATTGTTGAATCATCAAGGCAATAACTTTTCTGGAGCGTACTATGAGATAACCTATATATGTAAACTCAATTATATGTGCTTTTGTTTGAACTATCTGTGTAATATGGAATGTGTGAATAAATGAATGATGAATGCTGGACTTAGATATGAGAAGTTTGTTATATGGCATGAGCACATCAAAATGAAGGATATTGAAAGCATAACATATGGGTTAATGCATTTCATTTATATGCATGATCAGATAAAGGAGTTGTGATCGGAGTAACCAACGTGATAAAAAAGCTTAAAGCTCAGGATTGTGCATAAAGAGCCTTAGGCTCGAATATCAATGAGCCTAATATCCTCAATAGATACGGGATAGTATATGAAATAAGCTCGGTATCTACAACGTGTACGAGACAATAAATTGGGCTAATAGGCACTCGGTCACAACAAAGAAAAATAAAATGTAATCACTTGTGCATTTGCATATACAACTTTACATGTATTATATGAATGATTGAGATGAATTATTGAATTGTTTTGAAATAATGATATGCAATGTTTGTGTATATGTGTACTTGTTGAAATATGGTAAAATGTAATGTGGTATTCAATACTAGATGACATGAAATACTTGTTGAATTGGGATATTAATTTTGTGGGGCCCCAAATTGCACCCTACTAGAAATATTAGATGTTTATGAAAGTATATGTGATATGATTGAAAATTGCAAACGTCTTGAATCTATGGTCCATCAAACCATGATTAGAAACTTGTAATTAATTGTTACTATTAGAAAACCGATGTATTAAAATATACATTTGGACTAGGAAAATTGTCAAGTGGAAAGACAAGTTGGTAAATGAAAATTAGGGTGACTAAGTTTATACATTTGGTGACATTTGGCATAAGTAAATAGGGTACAAATGGAAGTATAACTGACTGACATTTGGCAATATTGATTAAATAACAAGTGGCCTGGTAGGATTATGACATTTGGAAGCCTGAAGAGTGTACAAATGGGATGCATGCAATGGAGACATATGTCATGTTGTGAGAGTGACACCTATCATCAAATGAATCTAGCTAAGGTAGAAGTGTTTATGCTGGTCATTCTTCTTCTTCTTGTTCATTCACAACCGAAACACCATGCTCTTTCATTCTTGTGTATTTGGCTTATGTTATGCTTGATTAACACATCAAGATGTTGCATTAAGGAAGTTAGATTTTGTCATCTTTTGTGCTATTGTCTTCTTAGTGTTAAGATCATCCTAGTTTCACTTGGATTTTAGAATTGTGTTTATTGCTTAGAAGGCTAGTTGGCTTGTCCTTTGGAGTTGGAATTTGAAGTTAAACATGTAAGGAATTCTAAATTTGATAACATGTTTGAATACAAGTTCTATGATGATTGAATTGGCATGGAACATATGTTATGATGATGATAAATGAGTGATGGAAAAGTGAGTTTTTTTTGGCAAATTATGTTTTGGTTTTGATGCATGAAAGACTATAATTTGTGAGTTACCTAATGAATATTTTTTAATTAAATTTGCACATGAATTGGATGAGGAATTAAAGCATAAGGTAGAATTGAGGTGAAATGAATGGACTTTGATGAAGATGTTTGGGATTTGGAATGAAGGAGTTTAAACCTTGAAAATTGTAGGAAATTGGGTAGTCCACGATCGTGGCACTAATCCCACGATTGTGGGTAGATGTATTAGCTTCTGTCACGATCGTGGGAAGGTACCTCATGATGTTAGGAAAGTTTTTGACATGAAAATTTCCATTTTGTGCAATTATTGAACCACATAAGGTTAAGGCACTTTATAATGGTGTATTTGATCTCAATTAAGGTTGAAAATGAACCTAGTTTGATGTTAGATTAATTGATTAAAGGTTGAATAAGTTTTGAATTGTTAATTAGGGTAATAACTTAAGGAAGATGTTGTTTGATATCAAAGTATCTAATATTAGAATATATGATTTTGTTCAAAGGATAAATGTGTTCTTATGGAAACAAATATGATCTAAAGGATATAAGCAATGTGTTAATTTTGAATGTTAGTGAACGAGGAACTTGTGTGAATACATTTAAAGTGTAATTACTTAATGCATTCATTGGTGCATTGTCGTAAATGTTTATGTTTATAAGGCATGCTAAGTTTGATCAAATGTGAATGAATATGTTCAATTTGAATAAGATGGAATAAAGTCATATATTATGCACTACATCTTTTACATGTGATTTTGAAATTAGAATTGGTTTGTTTTAAAATTGTCAAGTCCTAGTCGTGGGTAAATAGGCATGTCTACAAGGGTTTGCAAATGCTCCTGTTCTTAGACACTTCGATGTCTTCTATAGTTTGACATTACGATGTTCCTTATTCTTAGACACTACAGTATGTTCTGATTCTGAGACTTAAGTCTCTTTTGTTTCTGTCGATACCAATCATTGGTATCCCCTATTCTGTTACCGTTACCCAATTCTGTAAAAAGGACTAGTAGGCTAATTTGTTTTGTGTTATGATATATGTTCAGTTCTGAAACAAGCTAAGTTTTGCTCTAATACAAGTTATGCCTTGATCTTATACATGTTATATTATGTTCTGACACAATTATATTAGATTATGAGACTTTTAAGTTATGTTTTGAAATAACGATATCCTATTTTGATACTTATATGATTTGCTCTTATGCAAGAATAATATGTTCTGATGTTTTTAATGGTCTGATTACTCTTTAATTTGAATAATTAAAGATTGCTTATATTATAATTTGATTCAGTACATGTGAATGCTAGACGACTATTAGAATCAGTTGCTATTTTATATCTTATTTAGTTACTCCCAACTAATCTTAGTGTCTATCTTATACCATTTAAGAAAAATAAAGTGAAGAAGATTGGTAATAACTATCACAATAATTGTTTTACGTAAGATGATCTAAGATCTCCTTATCTCAACATATAAGGATGTATGCAGTGATTTCGGGATATTCATTGCAATTTGTCAAAGAGATAAACTTAATCTAGGTATATATTTATTTACTTTTATTGTTTATTTGAAATTAATAAACACTTTATTTTATTTATAAAGTTGCTTTTGTTATCTTACGATTGCTTAATGGGACTTATTCAAAAGTGTTGGCCCAAATTTGCAAAAATTTGTAATTTGAAATGTGAGTCAATATATGAGTGCAGTTGGGTGTAAAAAGAATTGGAACACAATTGAATTCATCTATTTCAAAAAAAAAGAAATAAATTGGAACACAAAAAATTGAATGTTTTGATCTTTATCTAATATTACTTAAACCTTCAAGAAAGATATATTATTATTATTATTGAGTTAAATATAATTTTCTATAATTTCTTATTAATTAATTTTTTATTATTAGAACTCTTATTAGAACAAATAGTTTTATATATTTAATTTGTCTTGATTATATCAATTTTTAAACGGATTGCAAATTGAGTTTCTAAAAAACCAAATTTCATAGATAAGAATGACTTAAAAAATAATCTTAAATAGAAAAGTGTTATTATGTCATTTAATCTAATGAGTTTAAATAATAACGATGATAAGAATACTCTTAATAATAAAAATTTTGTACTAAATAAAAATTAAGCCTAATATGATTTTAGTGGATATGTTATTTTATTAAATTTTAAAATTTCATTTCATTATCTTTTCTTCGAGTTATTTGGAAACCTTTGAATTGAATTCATTAACGAATCGAATTCAATTACATTAATGAGATTGAACTGAATTTAATTTACACTGTTTGAAAAAAATCCAGTAATATTAGAATTAAATTCAATTTACACTGTTTGGAATAAACCCATTAATATTAAAATTGAATTCAATTACACTGTTTAGAACACAATCAAAATGAATTCAATTATTTCATATGACATTTTTACTTATTGACTAAAAAACAATCTTATTAAATAATAAACATTCACACTTATATAGAACAAGTTATAAACATCAATTTCATTATAAGTGATATCATAAAAAAAGTTCATTATTAAAATAAAAAGAAAAAATTGATTGCAAAAGAATGTAGACAGGATAGGAAAATGAAAGGGGAAGCTAAATCAAATGATGGATCTAAAAGAAAACGATGATCATAGACAAAAACAAATGAAAAAGGAAAAGACACTTATGAACAAGGAAAAGGGAAAACCTGGATATGGTGGGAGGTACTGATTTGTGGAGAAGGTGTTGTTTCGTTTCTTGGTATGAGTGGTTGTTTGAGATGGGAGGGGCCGCTTGCATTATTATGAATACTGTGCCGGAATTGATATCAGATTGAGTTATGGTACAGTACTGTACCGGTACCAATCAGTATCGAATACTGTCTCGAATAATTTTTAAACTTATGAAATAGTCCCTACAATTTTTAAAATTTGCAAAATAGTTCATTGGTATATTATACAATTGTACTGTATACTTTACTAATTTACTATTTACATTAACCATGTTTTCAAAAATCATAATAATAAATAATAATGACAGTTAATATGAAATAGTAATAACTTTTAAATATTTCACATATAAATAATAACCATAATTAATATAAACAAAGACAATCATCATCATACAAATATACAAGTAAGAATAATACAAAATATTTAAAATATTACAATAATACAATTTCATCATTTTAATAAATAATATTACATCAAAAGATTCAAAACATTCAATAAAAAGAACAATAAATATCCTTAAATAATTTACAAAAAGAGTTGATGATGAAGAAACAATCAAGTAGAAGTTAAACCTGAAACAAAAACATTACAGTTACATTATACATATAAAATTTAACAAAAACATCAAATACCAATAAAATTAAAAGAAGAGGAAAAAAACCTAGAATTCAGTCGTCAATAAGAGGATACCCGTTAGAACTACACTGACCTCAATGATCATTTGGCAGAAAATCCTGATCATTGAGAAGAGATTCATCATCATTATCATTCAAATTTAATGCACCAAATGACATGTCAATGCTTTCCCATCCAAGATTATCTTCCAAATCCAAATCATTCACATCAACCAAATTAGGTTCTTCAAAAACCCAATCCACCAAAAGATCAGTATTATCAATGACAATTTGATCAGTTGAACTACTTGTGCTATTAAGACTATTAATAAACAATTAAATTTATTTAATAGAAAATTATAAGAAATTATATCGATATTAATAATGATAATAAT
This sequence comes from Erythroxylum havanense, assembly GCA_024752395.1. Taxonomy (NCBI): domain Eukaryota; kingdom Viridiplantae; phylum Streptophyta; class Magnoliopsida; order Malpighiales; family Erythroxylaceae; genus Erythroxylum; species Erythroxylum havanense. Next base: position 25,243,228 of record JANTNU010000234.1, read on the forward strand.
GAAAATAACATACATTTCCCGAAGCTTTAAATTGTAACAAACAAAAACCAAGTCATTTAACTTCTTATACTCTAATCTATTCCTTTTCTTTGAGTGGATAAATTCAAATGTTACTTGGAAAAAGCTTTTCTCTTTGTCGAATAGCAATCGGCATTTCAAAATCTCCATAAGACAACTTGTAAAGCTCCATTTGTAAACTTAAAAGATCTTGCATCGCGCCAACTCTAACAATTGTTGTAATTATTAAAAGCATTCCTTTATTAACTTCAGCTTGCTTTATAAGATCCAGTCTAAAATACACACTAGGATTAAAAAATGTGCCAGAGCTTTAAACAATGGAAAAGAAAGTTGTCTTTCCCTTCTTTCATTAATGATTGAAAGATATGGTATATATAAAGAAGGCCTATTTTTCAAATCGGCTTTAACTGCTTTCGTCGCTCTTCCCATGGCATAAAAAATATAACTTATTGTTGGCTTTTCTTCACTATCAGCAAAGCGAAACACTCTTATCAAAGACTCACTAACTTAGATAACAAATTGACATTGAGACTCAAATTCTCTATCTTCCAGTATAATATTACAAATCTCCACTCCAGCATTAGACCTAGCATGGTTAAGATACAACCCACTTATCACTTGTAAACATTTGTCTTAACTCCTTCTTCATCAAAACAAAAGACTAAAGTGATAAGAAATTTGTGACAAATATTGTCACAGTAAGATGACACAAAATCTTACCATTGTAAATTCCTTTCTCATCAGATTCAATACCTATGCACGATTATAAATGAACTTTGTCACTTTTTTAGTTTTTTTGCATAAGTTCATCAATAAGAGGAAAATATTTAGGATCACTTATATTCTCCAGCATTAAGTCAATGCAATATGCAACACAAGGATTGTAAAAAAATGATTTATACATATTTTGAAAACTTTTTTTACCGCTTTATAAGCATAATCATTGTCAGTAATAAACTGAACAATATTTTTCGGCCTTACTTCATTCATAACTTCATCAAATATCCCAAACAAGGTCTTAATATTTTTAATAAATCTAAATGCATCACTATATTTCAGAAACATAGAGTCATTTGAAGAATAAACCAAAAAAATTATAATAGGCTCTTGTCTCCTATTTATCAAACCATCACACATAATTGAACATCCATAAGTATCCTAATTCACTCTTTTTTTAGCTAAATAATTTCTAATTTTAGAAACAACACAACTCAAAAATTTACCTCTTAAGTCATCAATCGAAGGACTTTTATATCCTATACCATAAGAAGCTATTGCATCCATCATAGGTTGATAATAATAAGGCTGAGAAGCATTGAATGACGAACCTAAATCATACCACTATCTAACTACTACCATATTGACATTGTAAGCCGTATCTCTTGATTGCATTGCATTATTAATTGAAAGTTGGGTTCTAAGAGTTGTTCGTGGTGCAAAGAAACTAATCATCTGCCTTCTTCTCTTCCTCACATTAGATTCTTCATAAGCCTGAAATGGAACACTAATAGTATCAATATCATTGCTACCAGGGGCAGATCCAGAAATTTTTTTGAGTGGGGAAAAATTTTTAATAAGGATTTTTTTTAATGGGGCAAAATTTTAATAAGAATAAAATTTTATTTTTTATGGGGGCAAAACTTAATATAATAATTTTTTTAAAAGAAATTTATTGGGGGCAAGTGGGGGCACTATAGATCTGCCACTGACTGCTACCACTACCACTACCACTACCACAATTACTTTCACCTTCAACATTTCTGTAATCAACACGGAAACAAAAAAACAAACTTCCACTATCAATTTCAAAATTCAATCTTTCCCTTCTATCTCTCTCAAATTGATGTTCATTGAGCAATGTTTTCATCTACCACTTCTAGATCTCCTTTAACCCTAATTAAATGCTTTTTTAATCGGGTGATTCCTCTACCTTTCAACTTTCCGAAACTCACAATACTGGCCGAAATTTTAGGTACTAGTCGGTATCGACCAATATTTATGGCTGGTACTGACGTCAAAAGTATCATTCTATTTTTCGGTCAGTACATACTATCCGGTACGGAACGATACTCATAACCATGATTGTTTGAAATGAAGAGATATATGATAAGAGCATATGAGTATTATTGAAAAGATATTTTCAACATTTAAAAGAAGAATTGAAACCCAATTCGTAATTCAATTCCGATACTTTTTTAGGTAAATTTCATTTGTAAAGAATGATGAGAATCAATTCATGTATAAATTGAACTTTTTTTTGTTTCCAAACACTTGAATTGAATTTAATGCTATAATTGAATTTAATTCATAACATTTCAAAAACACCGTGTTAATTGTATTTAATATATATGTTAATATTTTTATACACAATATAAATATAAAACTTTTAATTGTAAATATTTTTATTTCAAAAGTTACATCTACTTTATTGTGCTCTCCAACATACACTTTTTTTTTTGGATTCGAGGAAACCCCGTAGGCAGGCCAAGCGGGCACACCTCTCTGAGGGCTCAACTGGCGCACCACCCCACAGGCGGGCCAAACGAGCTCACTTCATCATTGAGAGCCCAACTAGTTCTCCATCTACAGGTAAAACTCCGGCTGCCTCAAACTCTTACAAGAGGGGCTAGTATGGAATCGAACCTGGGACCTAACCAAAGTCAAGCCCCGCTCTCAACCATCAAGCCACACCCTTTGAGGGCTCTCCAACATACACTCTTATTATAATACTATTAAAAGAGTATAATACTATTAATCGAGTATTGAAAAGTAAAATATTATATATCATAATATTTTAAAAGAGTATTTACCAGTGTTCGGAATACCGTTCCGTACCGGACGGTACCGGCCGGAACGTTCCGTTCTTGGCTGGAATCCGGTACCGGAACGATCAAAACAATACCGGTAAAAAATTCCGACCGGTACTGGTCGTATCCGGTCGGTACCGGCCGGAACTAAAAATTCCGGTACCTTCCGGACAATTTCGCAAAAAAATTGATGGTCAGGGACCATTTTGCAAATTTGAAGAAATTAACCCTAACTAAAAATCCCACCCCCACCCCCGACTGCGGAGATTGCTGCTGACTGCCTCTCTCTCTTACTCACTGCCGACTCTCCCTCTCAGCCGTCTGTCCTCGCCGTCTGTCGCCGCCTCTGCTTGTCGCCGCCTCGGCTCCTCCTCCTCTTCTCCTCTCCGTTGTCGCCACCGGTCCTCCTCGGCTCCTCCTCCTCCTCTTCTCCTCTCCGTTGTCGCCACCGGTCCTCCTTTGCTCTGCGTCGCTCTTCTCCTCCTCCTCGTCGTCTTCTCCTCCACCTCCACCCGAAGACGTGCCGCCTCACCGGCCATCGACAGCTCCGAGCCTCCGACGCCCCACCAGCCACCGATCCAGACGGCTGTCTTTTGAAAAATGTCGAAGCTTGCATTTGGTGTATAAACATAAAACGTAGGAGAAGGAAAGGCAATAAAGGAAGGCATGGGAAAAAGCTTGCATCTGTGTCTTGGAAATTTGCCCAAGAGTCAAGGGAGTAGTCCAATCGACAATCAGAGATTCCAAGGCAATAAAGGAAGGCATGGGAAAAAGGAAAGGCAATAAAGGAATGCATGGGAAAAAGGAAAAGCTGTAGAAAACTTATAAGTTATAAATGCTTTTTTTATTTTTATAAATAATTATTTTAAAATTTACGAAAATAAATATTAAATAATTTAATATTATTAATATAATA
>JANTNU010000234.1:25247068-25261224 GCA_024752395.1 Erythroxylum havanense
AAAAATATCCCGAAACGGTACCCGGTACCGACCGATACCGGTACAGTTCCGTTCCAGAGTCCAATCCGGTACCGAACCCGGTACGGTATTCATAACATTGGTATTTACAACTTTATAAAATTTGAAAATATTTTTAAAATATCCAAAATAATATTTAACCGATACTAATAACATATCGTACCAAAAATTAAATCCAACATTAAATATAACTTTAAGAATCTTTTAATTGCTAGTTTCTGTTTCAGTGAAATTGCCCTTTCCAGTCAATTAAAAGAGAACTTTTAAATTAGTCGAGATTGTTTACTTCAACTTAATAGTATCTTTATAAACCATTAAACTGATCATAAACCGATGGGTTCTTTTTATCAAGTTTGCATACAAGGTGAGAGTAAAAACACATCAACATAATACGCATCAGATACAACTAACGCAAAGGTGTCACATAAGTGCTAGAATTAAAACCAGAGGCACGAAATGGAAAGTCCCAGCGGAAACAGGACAAAAAGGTCAACAAAAGCAAATACACCAAGTACCGTCCTTGTGTAAGCCAGCCAAATCAAGACTTGCTCAAACTCTTCAGGCCTCTTCCGGGTATTCTTCTTCTTCATCCTCATACTCTTCCTCATCAGCAGTTGCATCCTGGTATTGTTGGTACTCAGAAACCAGATCATTCATGTTGCTCTCGGCTTCTGTAAACTCCATCTCATCCATACCCTCTCCAGTGTACCAGTGCAAGAAAGCCTTCCTACGGAACATGGCAGTGAATTGCTCACTGACCCTCCTAAACATCTCCTGAATTGATGTAGAGTTACCAATGAAAGTGGAAGCCATCTTCAAGCCTGTGGGAGGAATATCACAAACAGTTGACTTGACGTTGTTGGGAATCCACTCAACAAAGTAGGATGAGTTCTTGTTTTGCACATTGATCATCTGCTCATCAACTTCCTTTGTGCTCATTTTACCACGAAACATTGCAGATGCCGTTAGATATCTGCCATGCCTAGGATCAGCCGCACACATCATGTTTTTGGCATCCCACATTTGTTGGGTAAGTTCAGGCACAGTGAGAGCACGGTATTGCTGAGACCCACGAGATGTAAGGGGAGCAAAGCCAACCATGAAAAAGTGGAGCCGAGGAAATGGGATGAGGTTCACAGCAAGCTTACGCAGATCTGAGTTAAGCTGCCCAGGAAACCGAAGGCAGCATGTAACACCACTCATGGTGGCTGAAATCAGATGGTTCAGATCCCCAACTGAAAAAAAAGAAGAAGAAGAAGAATTCTAGTTAGGGAATTGTAGAACAATGGCATCTCAAGAACTGATCTAATGCAAATTAATCCATACAACCTAATGCAAATTAATCCAGCTCCAATGACGCATTAGAATTGAAATATTATCACAGCTTCCCTGTGATTATTAATATGACAACCCCATTGAAGTCAGCTGTACAAACCAGAGCAAGAATGAAGCACTATACTCACACACATTTAGCCAATCCATGATACCCAAAACACTAAAATAACGTTTTCTTAATCAAAAGTTTGAATACTCCGGGGCTCAGTCATCCAATAAAAACAATCACAATGGTTACTGATCAACAAAAGAATTGAATAGAGAAATAAAACTTTAATTTCCATTTACCCCCTACTCTGAATCATTGCAAACCTATTATACACGAAGGGAAGTGCATCTTTGAATCACAAAGATAAAAGCCACAGCATAATCAAACGAACCAAATCGTCAGAAAACAGAAACATCAATCATAAAAAGATAAGTGATGATAGTGGATTTTCAGAACTCACAGCTGGGCGTACTGAGCTTGAGTGTACGGAAACAGATATCATAAAGAGCCTCGTTGTCGAGAACCATACACTCATCAGCATTCTCAACGAGTTGGTGAACAGAGAGAGTTGCATTATAAGGCTCAACAACAGTATCGGATACTTTAGGAGAAGGAAACACAGAGAAAGTAAGCATCATTCGATCTGGGTACTCTTCCCTTATCTTAGATATCAATAACGTCCCCATTCCAGATCCAGTACCTCCGCCCAGCGAGTGACACACTTGAAACCCTGTCAAAGGTAACACAGCTTCTTTAGAATCATATTCATTTCAAGAAAATAGTCAACATAGTAAACACAGTAAACATACAACAATTTCCATCTAAACCAACCTTGCAAGCAGTCACAGTTTTCAGCTTCCTTCCTAACAACGTCAAGCACGGAGTCAATCAATTCAGCCCCCTCAGTGTAGTGACCTTTTGCCCAATTATTTCCGGCGCCAGACTGCCCGAAGACGAAATTATCCGGTCGAAAAACCTGCCCGTACGGCCCGGATCTAACGCTATCCATTGTACCTGGCTCCAGATCCATGAGGACCGCACGAGGCACAAAGCGACCACAGCTTGCTTCGTTGTAGTACACGTTGACTCTCTCCAGCTGAAGATCCGTGTCGCCGTTGTACCGACCAGTGGAGTCGATGCCGTGCTCAGCACAGACTACCTCCCAGAACTTGGCTCCGATCTGGTTCCCGCATTGCCCGCCCTGAATGTGCAGGATTTCCCTCATTTTTCTGGACGTCTTTTCTGGTTTGTTTCTGGGGAAAGTGGGGGTGAAAAGAGGAATGCGAATCTGTTAGTGAAGTGAGTAAGGGTTTGCTTATAAAGAAAGGAAACGACGGGCTCCGTTACGAGAGGAGTTAACGGACGTTTAGGTTTTTGTGGGAACATGAAATTTGAAATTGGGGTTTTCGTTGTCTGGTCGCGAGTCCATGTGGAACATTTTGCTTTCGACAAGTAACATAGAAAGTAGTCAGCGGTTCTTAGGTAGATTTATGGGTGGAAATTAGGGTATCACATCGTCTGTACTATTAATTTTGTACCTATTTTGTACCAAAATTAAAATGTTGATGTTTCAATTAAAACTAACGTCTCCCGCCTCCTAAGCCAAGCCAACATTTTCTCTGTCTAAGCCAAGCCAATATCTCCTCCTTCTTTTGATTTTACTTCCTACTTTGCTTCTTCCATCTTCTTCTTAGATGTGTTTTTTGTCTTTGTTCTATTAGGCTGCGTTTGGTTAGCGTCTTGAAGATACAGAGACGGGACTAGACAGGTCACTAAAGATAGAACAGAACGTAAATTGAAAACAGGGAGGTGTTTGGTTGCAGTGGACAGAACAGAAGAAATTGTTCGCGTCCTCAACACAGAAATGTGTTTGGTTGCAATGGACAGAACAAAGAACAATATTTAATGACAAAAATGCCCCTGCAGTGTAATGTATTGGAAAGATGTAATTCATTAGTCATTTTCTATTTTTTTAAATATTTATATGAAGTATATTTGCAACTCTAATAATATTAATTATCTTATTAATTATAATAATTGTAATTACAATTATTATTGATATAATTAATATTAAATTTTGTAATTGTTTTTATTATAATTCATTGGTTATTTTATATTTGTATCAATATTTATTTGAATATTAAATGCAAGTATAATAATAATTATTATGTTATTATGATAATTTGTGTAATCACAATAATTAACATTAATATGAATATTAATTATTGCCATTGTTATTATTACTAATTATCATGAGAAGAAAATGTTATTCTTATAATTACGATAATCATAATTGTTAATGTTATAGGTAAGTCTTTATTTTATTATCATCATCATCATCATTGTTATCATAATAATTTTATGATTATTATTAGTATTATTATTATTAATTTATTGTTATTATTTTGATTATTATTATTATTATTATATGCTACAAAAATGATCACGAGTCAATATACCAATCTGAATGTATCATGAAAACGCTACATATTTTCCAAACTAAGAGAATAATTAAACCAAACTTCAATTCAAGAAGAAACCAAAAGCGTAATGGAAATCAAACCTTGGGAAGACAACCCTCGTAATAAAGAGCAAAAAGGGCAGGAAATATCTTCTTCTTGGCAAGGTCACCGGAGGCACCAACGACAGTGATGCTGACAGTTGATTCATTCTTATTGACATCAAAACCAGCAGTTTCAATGAATTCTTCCGAAGAAGTCACTGAAGACAACAAACTTTTTTTAAAAGTTTTGAAAGGAATCTCATTTTCAGCTGGGGTCGCTGGACTTCCGTCAGTTTCCGGTATGATTAACAGCCAGAAAACGGACCCATCAGGCGATTCAATTAAACTCAGTAATAAAAAGGATCTAAAATTTAAAACAGTAATCATTTCGTTGAAAATAGAGAAAACACAATATCAAAAGCGAACAACGTCTAACCATCTTGCATCAGAACAGCATCAGGATGGGAAATTCTCTGAGAAAGAAGAGACGTCTTCGCAGCAAAGACCCTCCTTGTAGGAATCGAAAAGTTGGCGCGATAGTGTTGTTCGTTAATTGATGAAGAGAACAGGCAATAGGAAGACGAATAAGAACGACAATGCGTTGAAGAAAGGTTCGCCATTTCTTATCAACTACTGTCTTCACCGTAGGACAATGTCTTTGTACCTACGTTTGGGTTTGGACAGAATTTTCTGTCTTTGTCCATTGCGGACAGGATAGAAAAATAATGCAAACAGGAACCAAACATCCTCAAGGACAGGACTTTTACGTCCTCGTCCACTGTCCTCACCCCTGAAGACAGTAACCAAACGCAGCCTTACAACCACCCCTTTTGGTCATACAAAGACATTCTTTCTCTCCATCAACAACTCACATACTCCAGACAAGGTGTGCTCATACCTATGTTATACCTTAAACCCTCTTTCCCAATGCCGAAAGGCCCGAAACACACCCCTATTCAATAATTTTACTACAACATCCAACAAATTTGCCAAAGATTCAATCTTTTATAGACCTTCCAAATTTTTTTCTTTTTCTTGATTCCTCGGCAAGAAAGATAAGGAAGAAGGTATTAGGAGCATTTCAAAGAAGAAGAAGACGACCAAGCATTAGAGGTTTTAAACTGGTGAGATGTGTGTGATTGGGCTACTTTGATTTTTATTTTTGTTCCTCTTTTCTTTTTCTCTCTGAATGCATGTATTTAGTGTTCGTGAGTCATATCCGAGTTGCCATGTACTGCTTTTACTGTATTTAGTTAGATACTTGTACGCTTAAAAAAAATTGTCCTTTGCAAATGTCCTTTCTTTCGGATTTACTTGGTTGATGTACTTCAACTTTTGGCTTTGTTATCGTTTAATTTTGTCTTCATGGAGCTTGCTTGTGTATTTCGAATTTCTGATGCGTTAACATACGAGGAAAAAGAATGGCTTTCGAGTTTATCGTATTGAATTTTGAATTTGATTTGAATACTTGAATTTACGAGTTCAATAGCTGATAAATATAATCCCACCTGCTTGAATTCCCTTTTTACTTATGGACATAACCATGAAATAGTCCCTTTCTCATGTTCATTCCTAAGAAACTGTTGCAAAGAAAAAGAAATTTCACATGTTGAAATCGGAACTTCATAGTTATTGTACTTGAGAAAGCCTCGTATTATAATGATTAGTTGGGGAAAGTATTAGTTCTAGCAGAGAATTGATATTAGTTCTAGCAGAGAATTGAGAAATGTGTTGCGTAGCTGTCTAGTTTGTATTTTGGACAGAGAGTCAATCGAACTGTAATCTTTTTGTAACCTATTAGATTTGGTTGATTGCAGGTCAATAATGGGAAGAAATCTCAGTCCAGTATTGCGGAGGGAATTGGCAAATCTTGACAAGGATGCTAATAGTCGTAAATCCACAATGAAAGCCCTCAAATCATATGTAAAAGATCTAGATTCCAAGGCGATCCCTTTATTTGTTGCTTAAATGTCTGAAACCAAGGAAACAGGTTCTTTATCAGGGGAATACACAGTATCACTCTATGAAGTTCTTGCCCGAGTCCATGGAGTTAACATCGTTCCTCATATTGATAGCATCATGGCTACTGTTATCAAGACTTTAACTTCAAGTGCTGGTTCCTTCCCTCTTCAGCAAGCATGCTCAAAACTTGTACCAACAATTACAAGATATGGGATTGATCTAACAACTCTGGAGGACAAGAAGAGGCATATAATTCATTCCCTTTGCAAGCCTCTTTCAGATGCTCTCTTAGATTCTCAAGAGTGTCTTACTTCAGGGCCTGCCCTTTGCCTTAAAGCTCTCGTGGACTTAGATAACTGGTGGTTCGCCTCAGATGAAATGGTGAATAGGGTGTGCCATAATGTGGCTGTGGTTTTGGAGATGTCCACTCAAAGTAATTCACATATGGCATTGGTTATGTCTCTTGCCAAGCATAATGCTTTAATTGTTGAAGCATATACAAAAAGTATCCTGTGCCAAAACTAAAACGTCGACTGAAGGCAATAGGAATGAAGATCTATGGTACATGACATTTGGAAGCAAAAAGTCAATATGACGATGCTATGTAATCAATAGTTAGTATGTACATAAATTTTTATTGATAATTTTCTGTTGCTTACTGGCGTTAATAAATAGTTCTAGAATTTCTGTTCTGAACTAGTCATTTTCAAGGTTTAGCATGTTTCAGTTGATCATGTTTCCTTCCGGATCCATACTTATAAGAGATGTAACTGCTTATGATATTAAAATCTGCATTGAAAATGTCTTGAGTTGTTGATAAACTTGATTCAAGCATTACAGGCGTTCAAGTTAACAGGGATTAGAATCCTTTGAATGGTTATCCATACGTGCACATATGTCAACATGATCATTTGAAAGTATTATTAGATGGAACAACTATAACATGTGTTAATAATACAGAGTGCATACTCGTGGTACAAGAATTCTTTGTTCTAATAAGTCTACGACATCCATGAAAATGCTATTGATTTGTTCTAACACAAAAACTGCCTGCATCATCCTGAGGATAAAAATTTGCAACTTTCCATTCTTAAATTGAAGAAAGAACGTAATTTGCCAAATCGGCATTTGGGGATTCTTGAAGAACATCAAGTGCAAGGTGGATGAAAAGCACAAGACTACAAAACATGTGAACTGAACTGATGAAACAAAGAAGTCATCTTGAAAAGGTCATCGGATAAGAGGAACTTGGCTTTATAAATGTGTCAGAGCAAACAAACTGATACTAGGCTTTATAAACGTGTCAATAGATAATTCTTAGAGGAGAGCTATAAAGAAACAGACGAAGGGTTCGGAAAATTGGCAAAAGCAACTTCCTTTCACTACAAGAAATCAAGAAATAAAGGGGACAAAAAACATGCAAGAAAATGAAAACACAAGAGAAAGTTAAAACTTCTCATTTGATATTTCTTGCATTTTAAAATTGTAGAAACTTGGTAAATTGTTATCTACATATATTCTATACTAACAAATTAAGAAAAGGAGCGGGAAATGTATGGGAAGGCAGTAAAAATGGAACAAACTGAAAATGTAACAAAATCAAGAATAGTTTGTTTGTAAATGTCCTTCTCAGAAGTCATGGAAATGCATAATATCATCGTCAAGCTTCATCTAAGATGATTCCAACAACATTCTCACTTTTTAAAGTCTTTCAAATTTGATTTTCATGGGTCCCTCACGTTGATTTGGTTGTAGATTTAACACCTAAAACAAATTGTCACAAATCAAAATTGTAGGTGATGAAGAAAAGTCGAGGCATTGACATGTGTTACAAAGGAACAAAGAAGCATAATCATCTAATTATTCATACCATGGAAAATTTTTTATGTAGAGAAGTTTATATTGTTAGTAATATTTCAAAAACAACATAGATCATTTTCAGAGATCCAGTACCTCATTGTTTCTAGTAACACCTAGAAAAGAAGAAAAGGAGAGTAAAAAAGGAAATGTTATAAAAGAATTACAATTACTTGAACATCATCATTGAACATCCTGTAGGTATTCCTGTATCGCTGCAATAGCTTGAATGCCCACTTGCTTTGAAAATCTTCGAACTGAAATGTTTAATATGTAAATAGATGTCACAGAAAGTAAAAGTTTAGGCAGACTCGTGAAAACAGATGTACAAAGTTCACCATACGGAAATAATAAAAGTTACCTGAACAATCACATGTGGCCATCGAGTAAACACTGCCTCCATGAACTCATCAATGACTGCTATGTACTCATCACCATCAAGACGGTCTTGCTGTAATCCCAAATCTGTTCTTGCAAAAGGATATAAACCATAAATTGATACAATCATGTTCACGGTACCAGGAGTCAATCAATGCATAAACCAAATAAGTGACAAAGACTAATAATTACTAGTGCTGTCAGAGCGCAAGAATATCAAGATCAAATTACAAGAAGAAATGTGATTAATCAATCTTTAAGATTGAACATACAATTGGTAGGGGTAAAGAATATATTCATAAGAAGACGACAATTACTTACACAATGGGTCATTGAGCAGCTTGTCATTATTGGTTCCAACATCAATCATTACTGGAAGCACCTAGCATTAGGAAAACAAAAATCTATAAAAAATGAGATTAATTTATTCAGTCTCAAGTACCAAATATGATATCTTAGAACATGGAGAACAATCACACATATCAAAATGTTTTTGATGTACAAATTCAACATAGTAATGAAAGTCAAGTATAATGACCAGTCACCTCTTAATTGTTTGAGGAACGTTTTGACAGGTAACCCTGTCTAATTGTTTGTACCTTCAAGTTGTTTAAGACTTTCTGCCGTTAGACCAAAAAACAATTAATCAGATAAACAGTGCTCCTATTCTGAAAGCATTGTACCTTTCCCCTCGCAGCTGATTGCATTACTGCCTCTATCATTTTATGTGAACTCCTACCAATGGCTTGAATGCCATCCCCGTTTGGAGATCCGTTACAACCATTAGATGACCATCTACTTTCACGATCAATCTGCCTTTTGTACTCTTGCATTCTCTCATTCAAAGCTGCTTGCTCATAGTTGGACCTCTCTCTTGATTGTTGAGCATAAGTCAAAACCTAAAAAGGAAGCCAATAACTCAATTAAAGCTAAGCATTACCTCATGTTTTCACATTTACCAAAAACAGGTCATAGTTTAGTCCAAAAGGTATCTATTTCAAACAGGCGGGGTTAAATTTATCAACTATTGGACTCATAAATTCAAGTATTCAAATCAAATTCAAAATTCAATACGATAATCCCGAAAGCCATTCTTTTTCCTCATATGTTAACGCATTAGAAACTCGAAAGACACAAGCAAGCTCCTTGAAGACAAAATTAAATGATAACAAAGTCAAAAGTTGAAGTACATCAACCAAGTAAATCCGAAAGAAATGACACTTGCAAAGGAAAAAAATTTTCTTTAAGCGTACAAGTATCTAACTAAATACAGTAAAAGCAATACATGGCAACTCGGATATGACTCACGAACACTAAATACATGCCTTCAAATAGAAAAAGAAAAGAGGAACAATAATAAAAATCAAAGTAGCCCAATCATACATATCCCACTAGTTTAAAACCTCTAATGCTTGGTCGTCGTCTTCTTCTTTGAAATGCTCCTAATACCTTCTTCCTTATCTTTCTTGCCGCGAAATCAAGAAAAAGAAAGAAATTTGAAAGGTCTATAAAAGATTGAATCTTTGGCAGATTTGTTGGATGTTGTAGTAAAATTATTGAATAGGGGTGTGTTTCAGGCCTTTCGGCTTTGGGGAAGAGGGTTTAAGGTATAACATAGGTATGAAATAAGCACACCTTGTTCGGAGTACGTGATTTGTTGATAGAGAGAAAGAGTGTCTTTGTGTGACCAAAAGGGGTGGTTGTAATAAAACAAAGACAAAAGACGCGTCTAAGAGGAAGATGGAAGAAGTAAAGCAGGAAGCAAAATCAAAAGGAGGAGATGTTGGCTTGGATTAGGTAGAGAAGACGTTGGCTTGGCTTAGGAGGTAGGAGATGTTAGTTTTGGTTGAAACGTCGACATTTTAGTTTTGGTATAGAATAGGTACAGAATTAGTGGGACAGACGATCTGATGTTGAAAATTAGAGAAATGAATCAGTGGAGTCAACACGTGTCTTCTGAATTACCATAAATTTAGGTCAATTTAGATTTGAAATTATTTTTAGTTTCTAACATAGCTTATTATATAGAAACTATAATATGTCTGCATGGAGTTGCATGGGCCATGCACACGTGATACAGGGTTCTTCATGGTCATGACGTGGTTCTTAGGTTGGGGATGATCTTTCACGTGGAAATCAGGAGGAGTTTACGGTTGTTAAGTTTCCTTAAAAGTAGGACAAGTTGAGTTTGTTTAGGATCCTATTACTATGTTCTATTATGTTTTCCTTTGTTACTCTATTTTACTCTATTTATTGGTTCCTATTATTTTTCTGTATAGTTAGGTGGTATGGACCACTATCTAGGATAGCTTGTTTTTTTTATTTCTCTTGTTGGTTAATACTATAAATTGCAGCAAAGCAAAAGAAGAAAGGAACGTGAATTCAACAAACACAAACCTTTCTCTCTATTTTCTCTCACTGCTTTATATTTCTAACCCAGCTTCTGTCTAAGTAAAGAGTAAGACATATTATTTGGTATCAGAGCCCTTTCGATCCAATAAAGACACGACAGAAAATGAACGTCGAATTCTGTACTGAAATCATGAAACTGATAACTAAGTGATACAACTCACCAAGGCAATGGAGACTCAAGGATGCCAATGGGTCTAATTACAAGGTCACATTCCAACAAACTCAAAGCACAATTTCAAATTTATGTACAAGGTTTTGTTTCACAAGAACTTCAAGAAGTTTTGTTGATCAAGCTTAGGGAACAGTTTAGGAAAACGCCTTAAGTTTTTGTGCACATTAGAGACATCAAACCAAGAGAGCTAACACTTAGCTAATTTTCACAAGCATAAGTCTAATCAATGGACTTGAGCTTATTTTATCTTGTAAAGGGCATGTGGACTTCTTTTAGGCTTTTTCATGGGTTGATTTACATTAAGTGTGCATGTGCTTCATTAAAAAAGTCATGTACATGTTTTATTTTAAGAAACCAAGCTTGTGGGCCTAGTTTGAAAGCCTAATTCACCCCTCTTAAGTTAGTCTTCTATTTTTGTTGTTTCCTTATCCTATTTGGATTAGGACTAGTCAATTTTAATTAATTTAGAAGCTCAAATCCGTGTGAGATTTGTTCTTGGGCAGATTTGTTTCAAGAAAGCCTTTTTTTTGATATTTTGGGCTTTCTTTAGGATTTTTTTACGTTATCTTTGTTCGGGTTTGTATTGATCAAGGGTATTTCCTTACTTTAGGTATGAACACGAGATTTTTAGACATGAATAGAATTAGAAAGCATTCTTTAAGAGAGAATTCAGATTCTTACACAAGATTTTTAGATATGAATAGAATTAGAAAGCATTCTTCAAGAGAGAATTCATATTCTTACTTGTTTTACCTTAAGGATTGATTCAACTTATCAAGTAAATTCTAACTTGTAGCATTTATTCAATTCCTACAATCTTTATATTCTTTGTTACCAATTCCTTGCTGTTTTGGGGGTGAAGGGTCTTATTAGATTGATTGAATTTAGGTTTGGGAACAATCATTGAAACGGAGGTGATCTAGACATTGATTCTAGGTTGTTGTCGTATCATCTTTGGTATCAGAACCTAGGTTTTAAATTCAATCTTTATCTTTAATTTTCTGTTTGTTCCTGATTATTATAGTTAGTTCATCATTAAAATTTGAAAAAAAGAAAGAAAGAAAAAAAGAAGAAAAGAAAAGAAAGAAAGAAAGAAGTAAAAAAAAGGAAGAAGAAGAAAATCAAGATTGTGAATCTTTGTGTGTTTGAGTTGATTTGTTTGTAAGATTCATCAAGAATGAATCTGATCGTTCAAGAATTCTTTAATTTTGTTTCTTTATTATTCAAGATTCTTCAAGAACACCTCCTTCATTCAAGAAAACTCATCAAGACTTGTTTTCTTGTATCATGAACCACTTTCTTGTTTCAAAATTCACTTTCTTCACTCAAAACGTATGTATTTGATATAATTGCTAATCTTTCAATTCTTGAGTAATTGGGGCAAATTTGAAAGTTCTTGTTAATTCGGGTTTAGGGTTGAGTTTAATTCCTAGTTTCATCTTTACTTGCACTCTTTGGTTGCTTTTTATTGTTTGTTGTCCTTTTGTTTCCATTACAATTGAATTGAGTAATATTGTTTCATATTGCTCAATTGACACCAAAAATCATTCACATACGTTTTCTCCATCTAGCATCTGTTTATTTTCGTCTTCCTATTTTCTTTACATTAAATTGCATCTAGTTTTGTTTTTTTCTTTCTTTCCTTAGGTATTCATTGTTTTCTTTTGAATTAAGTTGCTGTTGTGCTTATTTGGTTAGTAGTGATTGATCTGGATAAGTAAAAATGTGCTAGAATCTATAGTGGTAAAAGGCAAGAGTGTGCAAGCTCATTTGAGGGTAAAAGCCATCTTCTTGAGTGAAACACGAGGGTATCCAATCTGATTTAGAGAGAAACACGTGAGGGAGTGTGTGAGGAGTTGTTCTAACGTGTTTTTGCAGGTTTTACATCATGTCCAATTCAAAGGATAGTAAAGGTAGTGACAAGGATGAAAAGAATAGTGAGGTTGATCAACACACATTCTTTACTTTGGAGGCTATGCAACATCAATTCCAAAGGATTGAGAACATGTTCAGGGATGTCAATGATAAATTTGATAGACAAGACCAAGCTATTAGGAATTTACAAAGGGAGGCTTCAACTAATGGTGCTACAAGGAGGCAAAATGCTATTAGTATAAAGATGAATACGATGATGGGGAAGATGAAGAAGAGTAGCATAGGGTCAGAATTGGTGAAAGAGGGGATGGAATGATAGAGGAAGAGGAAGGGGCTATAGAGGCCGAGACAATGTAAGGGGAGAAGATAGGGCCGAGCGTGTGGATAGAAACTTGGGCAATATCAAGATGAAAATACCATATTTCCAAGGTAAGAATGATCCATAAGTTTAATTAGAATGGGAAAGAAAGGTGGAGATGATTTTTGAATGCCATAACTATTTTGAGGAGAAGAAGGTGAAACTTGCTACTGTGAAATTTCATGATTATGCACTTATTTGGTGGGATCAACTTGTTTTGAATAGAAAAAGAAATGGAGAGGATCCTATTGATACCTGAGCCGAAATGAAGAGGGTCATGAAGAAGAGGTTTGTGCCTAGTTACTTCTATAGGGAGCTCCATCAAAGCCTCCAAACTTTGAGACAAGGTACCAAAAGTGTAGAAGAGTACTATAAGGAGATGGAGATAGCCATGATTAGGGATAAAGTAGAAGAAGAAAGAGAAGCACCATGGCACGTTTCTTGGCTGGTTTGAACAAAGACATTGCCAATGTTATTGAATTGCACCATTATGTGGCGTTAGAGGAGATGGTGAATATGGCCATGAAGGTGGAGAGGCAACTCAAGTACAAAAGCTCCAACAAGGCTTCTTACCCAAACTCTACTACAAATTGGAACTCCAAATGGTCTAAAAAGGATGAGAAGAACAAAGACAAGTCAAAGGAAGAGAAGAATAAGGCAGATCTAAAAGGTACTTTTAAAACTCCTAGTTCTTTTAGTTCCAATTCTGAAAAGCATAGGACTATTAAATGCTTCAAATGTCTTGGTGTTGGTCATATTGCTTTTCAATGCCCAAACAAGAAAACAATGTTGTGAGAGGAGGAGAAGTTGTGTCTGAGGAGGAAGAAGATGATTTGGCTTCCATGCTTGAGTTGGAAGATTGTTCTGATGTGGAAGTTGAGGATGCACCTAAGGATGAATTACTTGTTACTAGGCGAGTTTTGAATGCTCAAGTGAAGTAAGATGGAATTGAGCAAAGGGAAAATATATTTCACTCTAGATGCCTAGTGAATGAGAAGATTTGTATCCTGATCATTGATAGGCCAAGTGTCCTAAACCATTAATGGTTGGCTTGCATTTTCGGTGACTCACTTTAAATTGGAAGAATGAAAAGAGGATTTTCATTTTGCTTTGTTCATTCACCCGAAACTTCATCCTTTCTCCTTCTCCATTTGATTTTTCTTCAAGTTTCCTAGTTACAATTACTTATCTCCTCCTCCTCCTTCCACTTTGTTCTCTTGTCTATTAACTCACCTAAAAGGCTTAGCATAACCTTGCTTCCTTGGAATTATGTGAGAGTTAGGAAGTTGTGATTAGT
>JANTNU010000234.1:25265893-25277349 GCA_024752395.1 Erythroxylum havanense
ATAAGGTTATCATTGAATCGGATTGTTTAGAAGCTATCAATCATCTAAATCGACCTTCTTCTAATTTGTTAGAGGTTTGGACTGTGTTGGCTGATTGTCTCACTGTTAAGAATAATTTCCATTCTTTGTCCTTCCATTGGACTTCACGGAATGCTAATAAGGCTGCTCATATGTTAGCTAGGGTGGCTTTGTTACATCCATATCGTTTTGTGTGGGATTCTCTCCCAAGTAGCATTATTTCTGTTCTTTATCATAACTGTCCGTCGCTTGTCATCAATCCAGAAGAGGCTATAGGCTCGGGTGTCACGGGGTAAAGCCTATTGGCTTTGGGTTTAGGTGCTTCTTTTTCTTTGATCTTCTTGTTTTTCCTATTTATAATACAGTTTGTTTTTGCCTAAAAAAAATACTTAAAAGAATAAGGGTGTTACTATCAAACTTCACTGACCAAATAACACAAAACTAGCATTTAATGATCCAATTAAAATACATTTCCTAGGAATAAATTGAGATGAATATCCATTGCCAAATAAAGAAATTACAAATTCTACCTCAAGCATCAAATTTAAATAAAAATTTGAGATGAATCTCATGGTGAATTCTTTATCGACTTGTTGAATTTTTTTTGTGTTTCACTACATTAGATATTATGTTAGAAATAAACACGATAGAACATAATCACAGAGATCATGTTAAACAGGATCATTTATATATGCATATAATAAACAAAGAATCACGTACTTGGATTCTTGTTGTAGTTCCACCGGTTAAAAAACTTTCTGTTTTTCACAATCTTTTGCAGAGATGATTCTTTATTCTTTTTGTACACTTGTTATCGATGAAGAAGAAAGAACACAATCATACACACAAATGCATATATATATATATATATATATCATTTATTTCTTCATATAACTACTTTTTGTAGTTATTTCAAGAGTATAATGACTATTATATCCTTCATGGGTGTAATAATGACTCATATCTCCCACTCACATATGATGGGTTTATTTTCATTAAAAACAAACTCTGTAGTGCTCATATTTTTCCAATAATCGGTGTGATCAGTATACGACGAGAGCACATTCTCATATATCTGTCAAGAGTATATGACATCTCGATTAACAAAATGATCCAAGGACTTAAAGTGTCCTTTAGTAAACATTGTATACTATATACCCTAGGTCATATCTCGCATTTGCACTTTTCTTTGATCTCATTTAGTTTCTTGTGTCATGACTGTATTCAAGTTCTCTACTAAAGAGACGATGGCTATCTATGAATACCTTTCATGTGAGTCATTGATTCTAAAAAAAATAAATGACCTTCCTCTATTCTCAATTCTCTTTTGAATTAAATATAATTTGCTTTCCTAGAAATATTCTATAGGATTGCATCTTGTATGATCTTTTGGCAATAACCTAAAGTAACAAACCTTAAATTCAATTCTCAAGAATGAAATAAGAGTCATAAGGGTATATGATGAGGTTCTTCTCAACATCAAAGGTCTCACACAATGTAAGATGAGATCTTGCAACTTACATTAATCCCTTTTTGTGGTCAATTGTACACACATAGTATGAGTCATGTGCTACGGTATTTACCCACTTCGTTTAACTTAGACATCTTTCATTCAAGAAATATCGTACAGATGATAGTTCAAATATACTCAATGTTTAACTTGAGTTCACTTATCTACTCAAAAACTTATTCAGAACTCACATTTGGCAACATAAGCAGATATAGTGATCAATAAATCACTTTGAACCAATTTCCTTTTGGCATTTATGGTTTAAGTTTCTCGCTCTCAATTATCACCTAGGTAATAAACTTTAAACTTGCCTCCTGTCTAGCAAGCATAAACACTAGAGGTGATTTCCCGTGTGAGAGGGCCAATCTATAATTTGTCTCATACATATGTGATTCATCCCAAAATATATTTATGCAAAAACAATATATTCATGAATCAAATGATACACAATGTATAATCATCATCATACACGATATCTAAACATATGACATTAGACTGAGTAAACATATATAGAGAAATGTTTATCAGTATATTTCAACATCTATGTAGTCTTAGTGACTTTACATGCCTAATGTATACATCTCTAGAAATTGGCTTTGTCATTGGGTCTTCTGTCATATCTCGCGTAGATATATATCTCATGTTCACTTCTCCTCGTTCATCTATATCTTTCATATAATTAGACTTGGTATCTATGTGCTTTGTCTTACAATGAAATTTGGGGTCTTTAGTATAAATGATTGCAGCTTGACCTTCACAGGTGATGGTCACTGGATTAATTTCAATTTTAGTGACTCCCAAATGCACAAAAAATCGATGAAGCCACACAGCCTCATGTACTGCAGTTGAGAATGCTATAAGTTCAGCTTCCATTATGGATAATGCAACGCAAGATTATTTCTTACTTTTCCATGATATTGCTCCATGGTTTAGTAAGAATACATATCCTAAGGTAGATTTTCTTTCATCTAAATCTTCTCCCCAGTCTGTATCTGTATACCCTTGTATACATAGATCATTGCCTTGATAACATAATGCATAATCTACAGTTCCCTTTAGATACCTCAATATTCTTTTTACTGCTTTCCAATGTGCTTGGCCTAGATTTGATTGATATCTGCTCACCATCCCAACAACGTAACAAATATCTGGTCTTGTACACGTCATTGCGTACATAAGATTTCCAAATGCACTAGAATAGGAAACATTCTTCATTTGTTCCCTTTCTTGTGGCATTGACGGGTAATTTCTCCTACTAATTAAGGCCTTCATTTTTAGCAATAGGATTATCAATTGGTTTGCAATCTTACATTTGAAATAGTTCAAGAATTCTTTGAATTTACATCGCTTGTGAAAGTGATAACAATCTCTTCGAACGATCTCTTGAAATCTTGACTCCAGGAATGTATACTGCTTGACCCATGTCTTTCATTTCAAATGTAGATGATAACCAATCTTTGATTTACGTAAGAAACACACAATCATTACAAGCAATCAATAAATCATCCATGTATAAAGATAAAATTGCGAATTTATCTTTGGACCTCTTAACATACACACAATGATCTTCATCAATCATTTGAAAATCATACGAAATGATTACATTATGAAAACGAATATACCATTGTCTTGAAGACTATTTTAGGCCATAAATTGATTTTAATAACCGACATACTTTATTTTCTTGACTTGCCTTGACGAAACCTTCAGGTTGTTCCATATAGATTTCTTCATCTAATTCTCTATTGAGAAAAGAAGTTTTTACATCCATTTGATGTAATTCAAGATCCATACTGGCTACTATAGCCAAAATAAGACAAATTAAAGCAAACTTAACAATAGGTGAAAAAGTTTCCTCGTAATCAATTCCCTCCTATTGTGTATATCCTTTTATTAAAAGGTGTGCCTTATATCTTTCGATACTACCGTCATCTTTTTACTTTATTTTGAGAACCCACTTGGTTCCAATTGCTTTAGGCCCTTCAAGGAGGTCAACCAAGTCCCATACTTGATTGGAGCTTAAAGCAGTCAATTCTTCTTTCATTGCTTTCATCCATTCTACTTTAGCAGAGCCTCATTTACAGTCCTTAGCTCTTCTTCCCCTTGTGGAACAATAATATTAATTTCTCCTTCAATCCCAAAACAACGTTGGAGAATTATTCCTCGATTACTTTGTCTTAACTGAAGTTCATCATAAACAAATTCATGATTGATCTAATTGCTCCCACTCGGATCAGTTATCATAGAGAACCTTTCTGTGGAATTGCTCCCACTTGGTTGAAGTTACCCAACTTGATTCTTCATAACATAATCATTATGATCAAGCGACTCATATAACAATAAATCTTTTCTTATTTCGCCCTACTTAGGAAAATCATTCTTTAAGAATGTTACATTTTGTGATTCAAATTCAGTTACACCTCCATTACCTTTTTCACTAATGAACACATATCCTTTTGAGTGTTATGAGTATCTAATAAAAATACTTTTCATCCCTCTTGGGTCTAATTTCCTATGTTTATGAGGGAGATCATGAATATAGGCTGCATACCCCTAACGTCTAAGACTTGACACATCAGGTCTCCTCCTAGTCCACAACTCATATGGTATGCTAGTAACTGATTTCGTGGGCACACAATTAAGTACATAGGAGGTTGATAGCAATGCATCACTCCAAAAAGTGATTGGTAAATTTGCTTGGGTCATCATGGACCTAATCATTTCTAATAACGTCCTATTTCGTCTTTCAGCAACGTCATTTTGTTGTGGGGTTCTAGGAATTGTTAATTGCCTTTCTATTCCTTTCTCATCATATAAAGCTTTGAACTTTTCTAACAAGTATTCTTATCCATGATCAGTTTGCAATGCTTTTATTTTCTTATCTAATTGATTCTCAACCAAGTTTATGTATTTTGTGAAACAATCGAATGCTTCTGATTTATAAGAAATCAAATAGATAAGACCATATCGAGTATAGTTATCTATGAATGTGATGAAATAAACTGCCCCACGTCTAGCCCTTACATTCATTGGACCACATATGTCAGAATGAATTAATCGCAATGGATATAAAGCTTATGTTCCTTTTTCAAATAGTTTCTTGCCATTTTACTCGCTAAACAATGCTCACATGTAGGTAGATCTACTTGACTTAGATTACCTAAAATCCTTTCTTTAGCTAATCGATTGATTCGATTTTGACCAATATGGCATAGTCCAGCATACCATAAAGTTACATCATTGTTGAAATTACTAGATGTAAATAATGAATAACTAATATTATTATTTTCCTTTAACACATCCAGTACAATAAAACCATTACATAAAAAACTATGACCATAATTAATAGATCCAAGATACAAATCCATTCCACCATTGTGGAAATTTATATTGAAACTAAGTTTAATTAATGCCAACATAGATAAAAGATCCCTACGAATCTGTGGATCAAATAATATTTCATGTAGGATGAGGGGTCGCCTTCCACGCATATCCAATTTACATGTGCCAATTCCTTGTACAGCAACTTTGGAATTATCACCTACATAAAGCCATCGACTATCATGTGGGAGTTTACAAAACTCAGCGAAGGCATCACGATCCTTCACTACATGGTTGGTTACTCCTGGATCTACAATCCACAAAGGATGTGATTCAATTAGAAATATAGAATAAGAAACATTCACAGAACAAATGTTTGTACTATAAAATTTTACCTTCTTGGGCTTGGTACAATCTCGAGCGAAGTGGCCTTTATTATCACAATTATAACACTTTACATATTTCATGTTCTTCTTTCTGAAGGGACATTTTTCCTTCTCACGTTGGTTCCATTTTTCCTTCTTGGATTCCTGAGGAGAGTGGTTGAATTTTTTATTCTTCTTCCACTTATATCCACAATGATGCTTGCGTTTCTTGTTCATAGCTTCATGTGAGCTAGAACTAACTGCATATGCCTCAGAAGACATCTTTGAGGCTTCAAGACGCTCTTCTTCCAAGATGAGATGCCTCGTAGCATCTTCCATTGTCTTGATGTTCTCATTATCAGTTAGGTGCATCTTCATATGCTCCCAACTATAAGGTAGTGAACGAATCACAGCTTGCAATGGTTGTTCATTAGAAAGCTCATGACCAATATCATATAACTCACTTACCATGTTGGACAATTTTCTCATATGCTTTTGCATTATATCATCTAGGTGCTTCTTATAAGTATCAAACTTAATTGTAAGTGACCTCACTTTGGTCACTGAAGCACCTCCAAAACGAGTAACCAGTGCGGATCGCATGTCCTTTGCAATTTTGAATTTACGGAACTCTCGCATGATATCATTATCCATTCTACTCAGCAACGTGATGTGAGCTAAAGAATTCTTTTTTTCCATAATTCATATGCATTACGGTCCCTCCTATGTTGGTTTGTAGTGCCCTCCTCAGGAACGTCCATGGTTAGGTTTAATGATTCAAGAGCCTCTTGCTCTTCTAGTACATATTGGATTTTCATACTCCAGAATTCATAATTGTCACCATTGAGTTTCTCACCCCTATAAAGTTCAATAACAATATTCTTCGAAGCAGTAGCCATTTTTGAAACACTAAGTTTCTATAATAAGAAAGAAATATATATGCACGTTAATGTCACATTAATCGTTCATAGAGTAAATAATTCGATCAGAATTGCTTATAAAATTAAAAGTCCACAAATGTGTTCAATCATCATTCATGCAATAATCGAATCCTAATTACTTTCCTCTAGACGAATTCCTATATAAAAGTTATGTAAACATATTACATAAATATTAAGACTTTGTTCTTATAAAACAACATATTTTATTACATGCGTTACAACCTACTAACATTCTATAGGTAATGAACCCTATGCGGAAATGAGTTCACGAGTTCGCGTGACACATTTCGCGAAGTTTGATTTACAATAGCTCTTATTATTTCCATTAGAAGACCTATAGGATACAAAGTCCTAATCAACTCCCTTCTACGCATTTCTTTAATAAATGTCATCACTAACAAACTATAAGTCTTCTCATTAGGCATATTATTCCAGAGCATTCATAACAGTTCATCTTGAGGTTGAGGTAATGTTGCAAGCAAAGTCATGTCCTTTACTTCAACATTTGTATAAGCTCGACAACCTCCAAAGTATAATTCTTGCATCATGTTAATGTGTTAGTCCATCTCCAAGCATTAAACGCATGTTAACTAATTTTACATACATGTTGTTAATGCATCTCTTCTGTGCTTCACATCGAATAAGCTTAAGTGTCCACTTAATAATAGGCATTTTCTGTAAAACAAATTTTCAAGAATCAAAAGAGTGTAGAAAATAACAAATTATTTTGTCTAACACATAGCGAACTTATGCTCACAAATGGAAATAATTTAATTTATTTTTTATTATATTTTTATTAACAATTTGTTAAACTAATCAAATTATGCTTTCAATATCTAATCAATTGGAAACTTATTTCTAACCTAATCATATTCAAATATGAATAATACAAATTGAATTAGAAACATATTTCTAATTTAAATTATAATTAAACTAATCAATTTATCTTTGTTGAATTAGAAACTAATTTCTAATGAAACCCTTTTCTAATTTCAACTAAACAAATTAGTTTTGATTTTAATTAGAACACATATGTCTAATTTTAATTCAACAAAAAATAATACAATTACGAAACTCATTTCTTATTTTGTTGAATTTTAGAAACTTATTTCTAAGTTTATTTTAACTAAAAAAATTAGTTTGTTTTTATTTTAATTTGAAACTAATTTAATGAAAATAATTAGTTTGGGTAAATTAGAAAACTTATTTCTAATTATTTATGTTACATTTAATTTAAAACATATATCCAAAACAAAAATACACACACACACACACACACACACACACACACACACACATACACACATATATATATAAGATACCACTGCTTTTGAAAACTCAAAAGTTACATTAAGTATAATAAGACAAAAGCAATAGTCATTTTTATCAATGCAACATTTTAGAAAAAAAACCACAACTCTTGTGAAAGGCCACGTGCCTCTTCTTCCTCCTATGCACACGTTGTCTTATGCAAGGTTAACTTTTATTCAAGAAGAAGAATCTTCTTCTTCTTTGCTGTGTTTCATTTTTTTATGTGTTTTGTGTTTTGTGTTTTGCATTTTTTTTCTTTTCTCTTCTATCTTTGAAATAAAAAAAATAACAAACATCCTAAAGAGAAGAAACGAAAAAAAATGTTGTCCTCTTTTTGTTCTTAACGTTTTCATGAGAACTATTTTTACTATGGAAGACCATTCAACAACCCAACAGTCAAGAACAAAGAGAAAAATGAAAACCGACAACCATAAGCATAAAGCAGATGTATGATATAGTAATACATAGCATATCACAAAAAACAACACTATTCATAAAAAAATGCGTATCATTATTCATAAAGCGTCAATACTGAAATTGCATATTTACACATGCATATAACATTTTAAAAAAATTTACTTAGCTCTGATACCAATGTTAGAAATAAACATGATAGAACATAATCACAGAGATCATGTTAGACAGGATCATTTGTATATGCATATAATAAACAAAGAATCATGTACTTGGATTCCCATTGTAGTTCCATCGGTTAAAGAACTTTTTGTTTTTCACAATCTTTTGAAGAGATGATTCTTTATTCTTTTTGTACACTCTTTATCGATGAAGAAGAAAGAACACAATCACACACACATATGCATATATATGTCGTTTCTTTCTTTATATAACTACTTTTTGTAGTTATTTCAAGAGTATAATGACTATTATACCCTTCATGGGTGTAATAATGAATCATATATTCCATTCACACACACCTACATATGATAGGTGTAAATTATGCTATGTTTTGATAGATGTTTAAGTGTGATTTTATGTAACACCCCACTCTCGTATGACCCGAACCCGACATCGATGGTGATATCCGAGTCCGTGCCCTGCGAGGGTGGCATGCTATATCACTTAGTCAAAACTCAGTATAATTTTTTAAAAAAACAGAACATACACTATGCAGAAATCAAATAACATAGACAATCACCAGTAAGTACAATGACCGGCCCCTTTATAAATACAAATTAATTCAGTCCGGTGACTTTACAAATTGACAGAATCATTTGTACAAAAATTCAGAAAATGCAATTTTATACAGAATTTATCAGACACTAATGCAGACATGAACTGATCCCTGACCTCTTCCCTCACTGTCATGCGGTTGCTATACGCTCGTTGCCTAACGGGGTATTCTTCTGGGTCCTGAAAAATAATTGCAAATTTTGGGTGAGTTTTGCGAACTCAGTGAGTGACCATCATCGATGGTTCATCCCAATCATATAACACAATTTTCACACATCTCACATTATTTCATAGTGCACATATTCACAATATTTCATATTCACACATTCACAGAATTCCACGTTCATATTATTCATAATCGATACATACACATGAGACTCACTTTCTAGTTCTTATTTTGTTGTGACCGAGTGCCTAAACTGTCCTTTTTAGGGCTCATTAATAACTGTCCCTTATCCATTGATGGATACATAGCTCATTAAACGTTGAGCCTGAGGCTCTGAATCTCTTATGAGCTCGAAGTTCATTTTCACTCGTTGAGCTTAAAGCTCTGATCGGTGGCGACTCTGGTCACAACAGCCACTATATTTCATACACTTATGTCATGTGATGCAGCAGTTACTTCCACTCACTTTCACATATTATCAGACCGTACTCCGACACATATCAATCACATCACCCGAATTTCATAATTTCACATTGCTCAAAATATCATATGATCACAATCAACACATGTGATACAAATTATTACATCTCAAGCATGTAGTCCACAAATTCATAAACAAGTAGCACTTCTATGTCATAGCTCTCCAATACATTGGACCTTCTGTCCGAAATCCACAATCAGAAGCACAATCCCACCATTATTCTCCACAGAATTATATACACAGAATTATAAGCAAATAATAATTGAGAAACCATCTAGGTTACTCACAAATAGCTTTCGAGACAATGCCTGAAAGTCTCGTCAATGTCGGTGGGTTGATGTTCCAAAAGCGCCTCTATAACAGTCAAAATATCTAAATATTACCAAATGTACAATCAGAAATATTGAATAATGCACATGGAGAAATTAAAACGTGTACAATGCATGTTTTTGACATTCCCGGCATTATTCCAAAAATATTCATCACATAAATTTCCTCAAAATTGTAGAAATCCAAAGACACAAAAATCACTCAATTCGGACCTCTATAGGTCTAAATATTGACAAAACACGGACCAGAAAAATAATTATCCGGTCCCCTCACTTTGACCTAATTAATCCATGTCAATTTCAACTCTAAAAATTCACAATTTTACATAGAAATGAAATTAAATGACGCACAAATCCGATGGCTCGAGAATCAGGTCAATTGGAGGTCGGATGGAAAAGTTATACACAAAAGAATAGGAAAGGTGGTTTGGGTTGGGCAGAATCAGGTCAGCCCGCGTAGGACCGGGTCGACTCGCGAGGGCGAGGGTCAGTCCCTCGCCTGCCAAATCCGATTTTTTTTTAAAAACACTTAATACCTCCTCTCCTTTCCCAAACCATATCTTTTCACACAAGTAACCAAAAATCACAAATGAGGTCTCATGGAAAAGATCACAGAAAACCCTACAAGTTTTATGGACTCATAAACCAATTTCACCCCTAAGGGTGTCAAAAATGTAATCAAAGTTACTACTTATACACATATTTTCCAAAACAGTACAACATTTTTCCAAAAATCGTATCTTCCCATTCCCTTTGTCAAAAATTTCAATATTTATATCAAAAGAAAGATCAAAACACATGCTACAACTTTCATGAATAACTTGGAAGCAAATTCAACCCCTAAATAGATCAATTTTTCAACCAAAGCTTCTGCCCATATAAGTGTCATCCTCAACAGCAACACAATCAAAAATCAGAACTTCCTATCCCATTGTCCTAAAATTCCATACTTTATCTCACTGAAAAGATCATAAAACAAGCTACAATTCTCATGAAGGTCTTAAAAGTAAATTCCACTTCTAACTAAATCAAATTCACACATGATTGTGCTGCCCTGTTAAAGAGTATTAAAACAACATATCACCTAAGTCATAACCATACTTTAAAAATTCGTAACTTTCAATCCTTACATCCAAAATTAGCATATTAAACCTCATTACAAAGCTAAGACATTCCTCTAAAACTTTCCATAAGATCACTTGAGCTAATTTAAGCCATAACAGTCCAGAACTAGCTTTGAAGCACAGAAATCACAAAACCTATACTTAGAGACATTTTATACACAAAGCACATTCATTCTTTGAAAAACCATCTGAAAGTTCACAATTCATAACTTTCAATCTCAAAATCAAAAAGTGTCATACTTAGTGGAGATAGAAAGCTAACATGAAACTCTCCAACTTTCATGAAGACCAATTTCACAAAATCTGTCTACTTTAGCCTAGAAAAATTCTCCAAAGTTTCAGTCACAAATCTCTACATGCTAGAATTACCACTATTCACTTTGCACATAAATCTCACTTTCAAAGAAAAATTCGAAAAACTTCAAGCCCCAATTAGACAGTACTTCCTTCATAAAAATTTTAGCCAAACTTCTCAAGTTTAATTCAAGCTAAACCTCATCTCAATAGCATAACCATATCAAAAGTTATGACCAAATCATTGAAACATACACAAAGTAAATTTTCCAGATTTTACACCTAACTCTACTCCTATCATTCCAATACTATTTCTACACCAATAAGCATCCAATTTAGTCAAGAAATCAGCCACAATTTCATCAAGCCATTCACTTGAACAAGTAGCCACAAAATGGCAACACA